>JASDQU010032116.1:0-16703 GCA_032191745.1 Picea mariana | reverse complement strand
CCAACTAGTGACTTCGGAATTGGAAGGTATTGTTTGCTTGGTTTTGCTTCCTAGATTTTACTAGTGCATGTTGTTTGTTTACCCAAGTTGGCCATAGAATTTATTTCGTAAGATTCTAACTCGATCACAATTGACCCTCCATGCCATTCATGTAGAATGAAAGGCCTACCCCCAGAAGATCTGGAAGGTTCTCAACCCTTGCCTACCAACTCACTGGAAGGTTCTCCTCAACAGAGTGAAGTCCAAGACATCGCCACTCCACAAGTGGAAAGAAATAACTCTTTAGAATGGTTATGAATTACCAATTCTCGAGAGGACTTCTGACTTCCTACCGACTCTGAGAGATGTATTATTCGAGTGAATTCTTCTAGAGATCTAGTTGTTCAGTCTTCTGGATCACCAACAGGACCTTTCATAGGACCTGAGGGTCAAGATACTTTTTGGACTACTAGAATTTTAAGATGGGATCTCTTTGGCTCAAGAGAAAGCGTTGATATCACTGTCGCACCTGAGCTACTTGAAACATCTGATCTAGGCACAATACCTTTTACTACTGCATATTATTTTCCTGGTACAGACACTCCACCAACTGATCACATCTTGACTCTCCCTCTACAAATTGTCCATTACAAAATGGTCCTGGATACTACAAGTCCTCACACCAAGATTACAACAGCTGGCCAAGCCTCCATTGGCACACCGCTTTCGCCCAGAAACACCCTACCATTTCCACCCAGATATCATGCATTGAATTCTTCTATTCCCACTCCTACACAAATCTCATCCGGTACTCCTGGCGGTTCCACTCCTTCTGGGAACCATCTTCCTGGTTTCATTACAACACTTCCTCCACCCCCTTTTAGAGGACCTCGTCCATCCTCTATCGAAGGCACTAATCCTAGTGGCACCATCCCGTCTTTCACACCTAATTACTAGATTCTTGTTGGTGGACAATTTCACCAAGGAGGCCAAACTCAACCCCCTTTTGCAGGACAAATCCAAACTGAGACGCAACCCCCGATTGGAGGGAAAACCCCACTGACCCCACCCTATGGACAAAACATACCTCTGTCCTTGGCCCAGTATTGGAATCATATTATACAACATAATCCTCCCTTGACTAGGGGGCAACAACCTCAAGCTAGCTCCGTCATACCCCCTAGTACAGGCCAACCCTATCCAGGTATGTCTAATCCTATTTGGGGCTTGAATTCTCAACCCCACGCCCATGTTCAAGGGTACAACCCTATGAATTACTTTCTTCCACACCAACAAACGAATCTACCCAAATCTTCACATTATATGTCAACTGCTTATGGTCCCACTGGTTTACAAACGGGACTCCCTCCCCAAAGTCACCAGTACCCGCATGTGAATAGACAGTTACCTTTCTTAGCCACTCTGGACCTCCCAGATCTGTCAAGGATTTTAAATGATCCAATCCATCACTCTCCTCAATGGCCCACCATACTGGCCAAACTACCATCTGACATCCCTAAACTCGATGGCAAACCGAGAGAGGACCTGAACAATCATGTAATGACTTTTCACCTTTGGTGTTCATCCAACTCCTTGATGGATGACTCTATTCGTTTACGCCTTTTTCAGCGAACCCTCACTGGTTCCACCGCGAAGTGGTATATAGAATTACCACGAGGCTTCTTCACTGACTTCAACACCCTTGCTACGGATTTCCTCACCCACTACCAGTTATCGACTCACGATGAAACAGGAACGGAGATTTTGAGTTCTTTCAAACAAAATAAGGCCACTCATATCTCTGATCACATTCATGAGTGGCGACAAAGGCGACATCTCATCAAACTCAAAATTCCCGATCAGTTGCTGGTAGAGTGGTTCACAAAATCATTCATGAATGACATCGCTCGTGACATTCCTTTGAGTGGAGTTGTCACTGAAGAACATGCAATCAGTTGTACCCAATACCTAGACCTTGTTTACTCACAAATGGGTACTCTCTATTACTTACTCCCTAATGCACCTCGTCCTTCTTCTTCTACTACTTCAACCACTCCCATTTCTTCTCATGCAGCTAATGGTGTGATTAGCACTTTCCATGCCCAACCACATTCCATCCAGACCTCTGGCAACAACCCCAAACCCATTTCTTCTAATGTTCAAAATGCTTTGTCTCCTACCCCTCCCACTGGCAAGACTTTTAAGGTAAATTATGTTCAATCTACCCCTGTCGGAAAAAATAAATCCAAAAAAGGAAAGGGTAAGAACAAGAAGGATAAAAATAATTTGCAAACCAAGAAAACCAAAACCCCGCCTGTTGATGATAGGGATAAGCGCAAACCTCGATACCCTTGTCTTATCTGTAGTGATGATCACTACACTAAGGATTGTCCACGACGAGCCGAGATTACTAAGTTCCTTCAAGGGACCATGAAACCCCCCACTCTGACCGTATTGTCACAACCCTTCCCGTCTCAACAACAGGCTCAATTGGTCATTCATGACCAACCTTCCCCCTCCAATACATCCTATGTCTTAATGTGTACAAGTGATTCAAAGAAAAATGACATCACACTTACCACTCGAGCCAAAGATTATTCTTCCTAGAAACAGAAGGTCGATGTAATACCTCCTTCGGTGGTCCAACCATCTCCCACGAATCCACCTACCAATGGTCCTCTTCATCTCAAATGACCGAGCCTAGACATAGTTCTTTGCCCTCCTCCAAAGGGTGTCATTCGAAAATCATCTTTTAATCCTCATGCACATGCTGCCCAAAACTATAGTATTGTTGAAGATTTGGCCCAAGCACCATCCGCAATGTCAACCCTCGAAGTCCTTCAAAGTTGTCCTATACAATGGAAGGCACTATTGAAAGCTATTGGTGGAATCAACCATATGGATACAAATTTAATAATTTTTTACTTGGAAGATCACATTCCAAGATTACCCCCTCAACTTGCATTCAAAATACAAGTTATTGTCTCCTACAAAAACATTTGTAGGACAGTTATTGATGAGGGTGCCTCGACGTGTGTCATATCTATTACCTGCTGGAAAGCCATCGACTCTCCTCCTTTGATTGAATACCATAACACACTCAAAGCCTTCAATGGCTCTTGTTTTAAGCCTTACAATGTCCTCCCTTCATTGCCTATTATGTTAGAAGGAAAAATAGTTCAAGTTGAAGTGGAGGTATTTGACGCTCCTCTCAATTACAACCTTCTACTTGGTCATAGATGGATTGATTCCATGTGTGCAGTTGTGTCGACTCTTTTCCACGTCGTGTGTTTCCTGCATCAAGGAAAAGTAGTGATCGTTGACCAATTGGCCTTCTTCCACTCCAATACATGTACCGACAATGTACCGTTCATTGCAACCCCCCCCGGATACAAGAACGTCGGTGTGGGTCTTATTAAAGATTCCTTGTTAATGGGTACTTTCCCCATACCACCACCCGATGTTCCACATCCGTTTGTCACCTCGATCAACATGATATCCACCTTTATTCATGGGACCCCCACATATTATGACCCATGGATGGTACCCAACCTCGGGGATCATCTTTGTTATGGCAACAAAATGCCTTTGAGTCCGGTTGAATATGCTTATCAAGCCATTGAATCGAAAACCCTTTCTACCCCCTCTCTTGGTCATTTATCTCCAGATCCATTCCGTGTCATTTTTCCCATGGAAGAGATGTTTATATCTGTTATGTCCATGGAAGACACCCCTTGGGATGATGGAAATCATCGTTCTATCCTCTTCCTCGAACAACACACCATCGAGGGTTACCAACAGATCTCGACCCCGTCGACTGTTGTCATCATTTCTACCATTCCCGAGTCTACACATGATCTGTTCTATGAAGTGAAATTAAGTAATATCTCACCCACCATCCCCCTCGACATATACATAAAACCTAGAATTGTCGAAAATGTGCATATCGGAGCTTCGTGTTCCCATGACGAAGTTTTCAACTACAAGTCTCTTTTGCAAGAATTTTGTGACATCTTCACCTGGAGATATGAAGAAATGCTGGGTATTGACCCCGACATTGTGATACATGAGATTAAGACATACCCGGATGCTAAACCCATCCAGAAACAACTTCATCTAGTCCACCCACATAAAGAAACCACTATCAAGATTGAAGTTGAGAAACTTCTTAAGGCTGGCTTCATTTACTGACTGGGTTTCCAATCTTGTTCCAATCAACAAGAAACAAGGAACAATCCGTGTGTGCGTTTATTATAGGGGCATTAACAAATCTTGTCTGAAAGACACCTTTCCTACCCCCTCGTTGACCAGATCATTGACGATTGTGCCGAAAGTGAAATATTATCTCTGATGGATGGTTTCTCCGGACATAATCAAATCAATATCATACCAGCAGACCAACACAAGACCGCTTTTATTTTTCCTTGGGGCACTTTCACCTATCGAAAACTCTCATTCGGTTTAAAGAATGGTGGTGGAACTTTTCAACGTGCTATGTCTTACGCCTTTCATGACATAAATCACATTGTGTAGCCATATCTCGATGACTTACCTGCTCATTCCATGTGCCGTGTAGATCATCCAATACACCTCCATGCCATTTTCCTTCGATGTCAGTTTTACCATATACACTTGAATCCCCACAAATGTGTTTTCTGCATAGAATCTGGCCGAATTCTAGGCTTTATTATTTCACATCAAGGGATCAGGGTAGATCCTTTAAAGGTCAAGGTGATTCTCAATCTCCCTCCTCCTTCCTCACTTCGCCAGTTACAAAGTTTGCAAGGGAAGGCAAATTTTTTCCGTCGTTTCATCCCAAACTATGTTGAGCTAACTCTTGGATTTATGCGACTGCTCAAGAAAGGCTCTGAGTTCATATGGGATACCATTTCCAACAAAGTTTTTGAAGCTTTGAAACTGTCCTTGACACATACCCCACTACTCTCCCCACCTAATGACAGTCGGGATTATTTCCTTTACCTTGCAGCCTCAGATTATACCATCGCTATGGTTCTCATCCAGGAGGATGATTCTTATTATGAACATGTCATTTATTACCTGAGTCAGAGTCTCATGACTATCGAAACCAAGTATTTATATGTTGAAAAATTGGCCTTGGTAGCCGCCCAAGATGTTCAATGTTTCCGGCACTATATCCTCTCTCACAAGACTACGGTAATTTCTAACTGCAACCCTATGCAGAACATTCTTACATGCCAATTGCTAGGGGGAAAATTCTCCAAATGGATCGTAATACTCCAGGAGTTTGACTTAGAATTCGAACACGCAAAGTCCAAGAAATCCTTGGTTTTTTCTGAGTTGATATGTGACCTTCCCTGCTCTGAAATGGAAAATGTAGCAGATGATTCATTACTCGATGAATCCCTTTTCCTGATTAGTTTCAATGACCTTTGGTATGGAGATATCATCATATATCTCCAGACCTAGACGTTTTGGCCCAATTTGTCTAGCACAGACCGTCATCGAATACGCTACCATGCCTGTCAATATATTATCCTCGGTGATACTCTTTATCGTCATGGTATTGACTTCGTTTTTTGATGTTGCCTCACATTTGATGAAGCCGAGAAAGTCCTCAATGACTGCCATTCCAGAGCCTGTGGTGGTCACATGTCTGGGTATGCTACTGCCCAGAAGATCTTATGGGTAGGGTATTTTTGGCCTTCTTTATTCAATGATTGTATCGTTGCCGTCCAAAAATGACATGCTTTCCAAACCTACAACAATAAAATACGATCAAACCCTGTGATCTTCATTGGTCCTTTTGCAAAATGGTGTATCAATTTCATGACATGTCACCCTCACGCGGTCAGAGGGCATGGATACATTATTGTAGCTGTAGATTATTTTACGAAATGGGCTGAGGCGATGCCAACATTTGACAATACTGGAAGGACTGCAGCATTATTCATATTCAATAACATCATTGCTCATTTTGGTGTTCCTCAAGCTATCATTACTGATCACGGTAGCCACTTTAGAAACTTCATGATGTCCGAACTCACTGAAAAGTTGGGTCTTCACCATGAAAACTCAACACCCTATTACCCACAAGCCAACGGCCAAGTTGAAGCAATAAAAAAGGTTCGCATTACCATGCTTTGACAAATGATAGGGATTCGCAAAACGAGTTGGCACATGATGTTGTTTTCAGCATTGTGGGATTACCAGACATCCATTAAGTCTGCTACTGGGTTTACACCATTCTAGCTAGTTTATGGTCTAGAATCCATCTTGTCGATTGACTGTGAGATACCCTCTCTAAAAATAGCCGTCAAAATTCTCCCAAACACTTCTGTCGAAGAAGAATGTCTGTTGTATCTCATGCAATTAGACGAAACCCGTCACGATGGCACCCTGGTTATAGAAGCCCAGAAGAAATGCGTCAAAGCCCAATATGAAAAACATGTCAGGCCACGTGTTTTCTCCGAAGGTGATCTGGTTCTTCTTTACGACCAAGATCGGGATATGCTAGGAGATGGAAAATTTGAAGCTATGTGGTGAGGTCCTTATATCATCATACGATTTTTGGAGAAAGAAGCTTACGAGTTGGTAGACTACAACGGTATCCCTTTGAGTGAACCCAAAAATGGGTTGTACTTAAAGAAGTACTATGCCTAAGATCACTTGTGCATAAGTGCTTGTATTTTATTGTATCATACTTTTTGTGTGTTATTGTAGTATGCTTTTTCATTATTTGGTCTTTTCCCCTGACCGCTTATGTTACGTTGTGCTTGGTTTCCAGATGTCAAAGTCTTCGCTACCCCACATTGGCTTCGTCGATGGTGCTAGCTGTAGTACTCAGAACCTTGCTTCTTTTGCGTGGGCAATTTACGCACCTACAAACAAACTTATCAGTCTGCGAGGTGTGTGCCTTGGTCGTGCAGCCAATAATATTGTATAATATAGCGTCATCGTCGAATTTTTGATTGATGTTATTTCGCTTGGTATCTGCCACCTGGTTATACAACTTGATTCGTAGCTAGTATTACTACAACTAAGTAATGTCTATGCTATTCGAAGTCCTACTTTATTATGGGTATATTTACGAATTCACCTCTTGGAACATTATTTTAATTATATTGAGTATCAACACATTCCTAGATGTCTAAATACATTGACTGATGCATTAGCTAACTATGTGTTGGATAGACATTTGGGCCATTTATAAACCAACCATACATTACATGTATAACACAACACAAGATAAGCCGGTAAGATTCGTATATATGTATATAACGATCAGAAGTGTTTACAAAAGGTTTTTTTCCAAGGACCAAAATCTCAAAAATACGAAGCCCATGGCTTCTACAAAATAGCATCATGGATGACGCTCACAATAACACACAACTGCTCGGGCTACCCTACGAAGCAGTCGACTGATAGACTCAGACATGCCCACAGTATGGCACTAGTAATGTCTAGGGATCTCCCCAATAGCCATATCCGTGATGTCAGTGGTCAACCCCTCCAAGTTCTTCTCCACTGCCTCATAGTCTTCGACATCCCATCTCGCTACTAGAGATGCCTCTCCTCACCGTTGAATAGGAGACGTTCCTGGAGGTCGATATGGCCCGACATCTATGTCATCAAAAAGATATTTTTTGATTAGTTCTTGGATAAACACAAAAACATTTCATATGATAAAACTTGCAAAAACATTTAAAAATATCAAAATGTGTACTTCTTACCTAAATCACCCCACTTAGCATCCTCAAGCAAGGACAAATTTGGATCCCCTCGAAAATCCAAACTAGCGTATGCATAGTCATCAATCATCAGCATCTGGGGCCACAACCAGTCGAAAAATGAATCATTATACCTAATCATGGACCCTGCTACCTGTTGATCCATGAGGTTGCACCACTTTAGCATCCTCGAATCTTGTGGAGCCGGTAAACCCCAATTAGCCTGCAGTCTCACCAGTGGGACCCTCTCGAGGAAGAAGGACGCCAAAAGTGATACGTACCCAAACTGCTTCAAGTTACCCCTCCTGCACTTTGTCAATTGCCTCTTCATACTGCAAAGAAATGGATCCAACCAATTGAAGACCTGAGGCTCTATGCACTCTATGGTGTATTGGAAGTAGCTCTGGAGAGCCATGTGTGGATCCGCACTCCCAACCATGCATGCTATAGTGAACAAGATGGTTCACAGGGTCAAGTCTTGCACCCCCAAATAGCAACCTTACACTTGCTTCTTTCTACCTTGGGAACACAGTATTGGCAAAAATACTCAGTCATAGAGAGTCCGCTACCTTGGCCACCGGGCAAGATAGCGTGGTACCCACACTGTGATAACCCTATTAGAAAATAGATATCCTCGATATCTAGGTCCAATGTATGGACTCCCACATGAAATAACTGTTCGTCCATGTCCCACATATGGACCAAGTATTCCAACAATCTAAGTTGGGCTCTCATGCTCGGAATCCTGAAGAATTTCAAGAGCCCACAGTCCCGAAGGGCAACGACTATGCCGAGGTCATTCCCGGCAATAGAATCATCTTCCTCATGTTCTCTTTCTCACCACTCCATCATTTTTATGGTCAAACACATGCACAAGATCCATGAGAGAAGAGTTAGCAACTTGTTCCAAAATTTTGCATGATTTTTATTGGGCAAAACTTAACTTTAAAATCTAGGTTTCAGCCCTCGCAAGTGAGCCTTTGGTAGAGTTTGAGATTCTCGCAGGCTCCCTAAAGGCCACCTGCGGTAATCTTAGATTCTCGTAGGTCCTGCAAGGTCCTCCTGCGAGAATGCTCAAACGCATAGTGGGGCCCTAAAATGGACTTAGAACCTAAGAAATTGCCAATAAAAACAAAAAATGAACCATGGAAAAGTTAAAGGATCAAAATCTTACCTCGTTGGCAGAAATGATTCGTCGAATGGTCACTTGTGCCTCCTGCAATCGAGCGAAGCAATTTGGGAGAAAATGAGGTTGTTGAACAAGTTTTTGGAAAAATCACAATGAAATGGTAAAAAACCTCTTTTTACCCATATTTATTCACTTTTTACTATCATTTATTGATTTTTATATTATTTTTCTTATAAAACCTAATACCCTAATGGTCTTGTGAGTATGGTTGTCACAGGTATAGAAATTTTGAAGTCCGAACAGGGGGGTAGGGGTATTATTTCTTTTTGTTGCATGCACGACTATGCTTTTAGGGTTTTTATAGGAAAAACCTCAACCTCAGTCTTTTTTCATTCTCATACTCACAAATATATGAGAACATAACCGAGTATACTTTTTATCGTCTTTTCGTACTCGTATGGTAACACGAAAATGACAAACCTAAGGGAGTATCTTTTAAGCTCTTTTCATGCTCCATAAAAACGAAAAGATTATTGAGCGATATTGTTCTCTTCACACTTGTTAAAGTATCTGAAGAAAATGTTCGACAAGCGATAGTTTATCACTTTTTCGGTCTCATCGAATTTATTTATGAAAAAGGAACTGGGAGAGTTCTCTTTAAGTGTTTTTCAGACTCTCAAAACATGAAAAACTCCCAAGTTTTCTACCCTTGGACTCGTTAAACAAACATCGACAAACCTGTGATGAGATCGAACCACTCCTTCCTAGGGTTCGCTAAATATACTCTGAGAGACTCATCTGAAGGATGAGCTTACATCAACAAGCATATGTTATCCTCGTCATACTTGCATAAAAATAAACAGGTACTCACCAGAAATGGTGGGGGAAATTTTGGGAAAGGGATGTGTTTTCATATTCATATTAATGGAAGTAAGCGTCGCTCTTGAACATGACACCCCCTATTCATCATTTGAATCCGAGTTGGGAAATCCATTTGTCTCTCGTTCGACTTTCTACAAGGTCATATCTTGGTTCGTCTTTGAGTCAGTGCTGCCAAGTCTTTGGTCGTGTCATTCATATGTTCAAGAGAAGTTCAAATGAGCCCTCTATTGAGTCGACCATTGGTAGTTGTCCATTCTTACTATGTCAGCCTTTCCTGTGTCCATTTCGACTCATATTCATACTTTTTCTCATCTTCAAAATTTGTTACTTATTTCGTGACATTGATGGAGGATACGTCAAGGCCTTCCTATGACAATTCTTGTTCCGTCGACTCCAACTCATTATGTGGAAATGAGACTTAGAAATCATTTAGTACCTTGGAACCTACATGCCTTAATGGTAGGTCTCTTCGCTTTCGACAGGGGTTTCACATCATTGGTCCCTGATCGAGAGATTTCGTCAAGTGCTCGACTTCAACTCATTCATTCGCAATCGTTTGGATTGTACTTCGGTACCTTGGGAGTCATTGACATCAATGGTGATTTCCCTCGCACTTGTTAACGATTTTCATCAATGACCGGTAATCAAGTGGTTTCTTCCATGTTTGACTTCAACACATGTAATCGCATGGCTAGATTCGTACTTTCAGGTGACAGGATTGAAGACCCTGGGTCTCATCTTTTTGATCCAGGCTGCAATGGAGTATGTATAATTTGTGTCGGTGCATAGATCCACTTTGTATGTCACGTGGCTATGTGTCTTAATTCAAGTCTTCTCACATAGATCCGCAGTGTATTCCTGGTGGCTATGTAGCATTTTTTACGGCATGGATCCATGGTATATAATTGGTGGCCATGACTTACGTTTGTGATTCCATTCATTTGTGATCTGAGTATGGGAATGCCTACCTCAGAACTGATATTATATTCTACAGATGCTTGATTGTTTACAGGTTTCCGATTAGGTGCCCTCCTGGTTTCTGACACACACACATAGTTTACAAAGTATTTCAGTTGTCACATATTCCAACCTCATACTTTGGGGGGTATTCTATTACACACGATTTTGGTCACTTTGGTGATGTTTCTACAAGTGATGTGTTCAAGCTCCCACAAGGACTTTTTGCCTAGGAAAAGTGACTACTATCTTCTTCCAAAAAACACATTTTAAGATGAGTTTGCAGGCTGCCTATGTTACAGGGTGTGAGAATCCCTCATTCTTGCAGGCCACCCACACTTAGGGTGTTAACTATTCACATTCTACTCCATAGATAGGGTGTGAACCTATTTTTAAGCTTGGAAAACAGAAGAAGTCACGAAGGTTCTAGAAGAGGATATTCTATAAAATGAGTTGGCATTGGCATGGTTGACATCCTATTGACTTCTCAGATTTGGTGGGATCATCCTCATCCATGTAACCATCCTTCCTTCTCCTATATATTGAAAGGTTTCTCATGGAAAAGGTTAAGAAAGATTGAATGAAGAATTGGTGAAAGAATTGTGTGAAGAACCCTACTTGGATAGAAGCTTGAAGACTCTCTTTGGTCTATCAAGAGGAATTGGATCTTCTTCATGCAAGTGCAGAGCAAGTGTGTGTGTTGGAACCAAGAGTCACTAAAAGGAATCTTGCGAAATCAAGGTAATCAGGTTGTATCTTCTACTTTCATTTAATATATTACAGTGGCATGTCCTTTTCCCATAAAATCACCCTTATTTTATAGCATAACTCCATGATCATATGCATAAGTTGACATTGAATATACTGTTCTATATTCACTTTGGTTGGTTTGTGTTGTCTTGGACCTGACATCACAAGAGCACCAGAGTGAAGAAGGAACAACAAAGACCTAAGGAAGTGATATAAAGGTACGTCACTCGTTTCGTCTTATTGGTAGATTCAATGACTACAACTTAGGGAAAGAGTCGTGTCCTATCATGTTTTGTTCTAGATCCAGGTGGATATAGGGAGATCTGTTAGTGTCTGCACCTACCGATTTGTCTAATAACACCCATCACAACCAGAAGGCCTCTATCAAAACATTTTGGTCGATCTTGGGGGATAAACAATTGTCATCGACATAGAAGTCATTGACGCTGAATTGGATTATAATATCCTCTTTGGACAAATATACATGTACACCATGTAGGTTGTGGCTTCATCGATATTTCGTACCAAGTTCTTCCCTCACAATGGAAAAATTGTCACCATTGATCAATTAAAGCACTGTGAACCCAACCAAGTAGGGCACATTGGTAACATCCTACCACTGATCCACTCGAGCACATACCTAGTCCCAATGATAAGTGTTAGACCAAGGATATTTTAGGATCCATCTTTTCTTGGTACATACCAAAGCTTCCCACACCCCAAACCCACCACTTCCATTGTGTGCGTGTTCACGACTAATGGAGTCGAGATAATGAACCCCCTACCCATCAAAAAATCATTAGAATTCACCTCCCCTCCTTCCCATACCACCCCGATATTTCTTAACGAACTCCCCATACAGACTCCTCAAGACGAAAAATCAAAGAGTCCACCAGCCGTGGGTCAAATCCCCATGTGGTATATGGTCCCATAAGACATTAGCCAAATACCATTTTTTTTTCCTCCCCTAGGAGTAACAAAATATCAAGTTGTTTCTACCCTCACCTTACCAAGTATGGTCATCACCATCTCTGTATGGTTTCTAGAACCACCAAATATGGTACCAGGTTTATCTCTTCCACCACAACTAGCAGTCCCATTACTGCAATCAATGGCTCATCCATCCACTCACCCAATATTACAGTTGGAGACAATATTACCACCACAGGAGACACTACCTAGGGAACGAGGGGAACTATCATAAACCAACTTGACACACACAAAAATAAGGAACATTCTCTCCCTTCCCCACCCCGCGTATCACCCCCATGCACATTATGCAACACCATTGGACACCCTAACAATCTCTTCCCTGCCTTACCCAAGTTACAAAATCTCATTTCAAAACCCATAAGTACACCACTACTACCTACATCAGTCACCCCACCGGCCTCCCCAAAACATTCTTCCTCTAAACCTCCCAGTTTGAGAACCAATAATTCTTGTGACATTTGTTCTCAATATTACCATCATATGCACCATTTCCTAACCCTCCATTAGTTTTGGGACACTCTCGCAGTAGTTTTCAAGACCACAATACCCAAATCATACAAACCCATCTCCTTGGTATAAACAATTACTAACATTATCTTTTTCTTTATTTCAGTAAACGAATGCATGTGACACCCTTGCACACTATGTTACCATATGGACCATTACACATATCATTGTCCACTCATCATTGAGGGACGCACACACCAAAGGGATTCCATCCCACATATTATACCAAGTGTACCAACCTCGGTGAACCCAAAAGTGAATGATCACCATCCAAGCAGTCATGGCATACCACCCCCGTGAGTCAACCCTTGTCTGTTGACCCCTCTTGCCATTTTACCACGATTTGAGGACTTTCTCCCAACCCTCTCCAACTCTCTTATAACACAAGTTTACGATATTTCCCCTCCTCTATACCATGATACATCTAGTTTATATATGGATATTTGGTTCATGACATCTACCAACAATTCCTATTCATCTCCCATAGGTCCATCTACCTTAGGGACAAATGATGATATCCAACCATCACCAATTCCCCCTATGAATCTCGACACCCCACATTTCCGCCTTACATACTCCATCATGTTTCAGTCTGATGAAGAAATTTTAGAAGTCCTATGTGCACCCGATTACCCCTGGGATGATTTTCATCATCGATCCCTTTTTCTAGCACAAAATGCCTTTCAACCACCAACAAACTGTTGATTAAGGTTGGTTGTCATTGATGTCAACTCTTGAAGAAAGCCCTGCATCACAAAGGTTTGGGTAATGGACCCAAGATTTTTTGATGTAAAGATGACTCATTATTTTCTTGTCATGGTTGATAAGAAGTAAAGATGGATGAACTCCAAAGTGGTCCCCTTATGGTGAGATCCCTCACGGGAAGACGCTTTGTGGAGTAAGAGAACCCATGTTTAATTGTGGAATAATGAGATGAAGGACAATGAATTTGTCAGGTAAACTATCCTATATGTATAGTTCTTTTCATTCCATTTCTGGTGGTATGTGGAACATCACATAACTCCTCACGGTTAGAGGGTTATGGCCATGAGAAGTTGGAGACCCCAGGTTTGGGTAATGGACCCAAGTTTGTTTGATGGATAACGGTATGAGTTATGATATATTTTCCAATAATACTATTCTATATGGATAAAACATGTCATTTCATTTCTGGTGGTATGTGGAGCGTCACATAACTCCTCACGGTTTGAGAGTTATGGCATTACGAAGTTGGAGGACCCTCATATGTCATCTAGAAGCCCCAAAAGGTCAAAGTAGTCAAAGTGGTTTAAGAGATTTTAAAAGGTAAATAATAAATTGAAGTAATGTGTGTATTATAATTCAAATTGAATACAAAATAAATTATTTCAATAATAAATTTAATGGATAAATTAGGGTTAACCCTAAAATAAGGAAAGTGGGTCCAAGTGACCTAGAAGATATTTTTAAGGAACCTACTTGGAGAGTATAAATTCTCTCATTTTAATCACACTTGAGAATATTGAATATCTATAGGTGTATGAGGTAACCAAGTATATCTAAGCCGAAATTCTGAGGGAAGGTGAAGAAAAGAAGGCCGAAATGCAAGGAAGGATAAATTATTTTGATGGTGCTTTCTAAGGTATGTTATTTACAGGTCATCTCACCATTTTAGCTATAACGTTTTTTATATAATGATTCAGACCATGAAATTTCTATTCCATTGATAAAACATATCCAAGTATGTGTGTGATCTGTAGGATCTTTTAATGCCTATGGTTGAGTTTTAATTTTGCATGTGTTAATTAACCATTTGAGAAACTTAGTGAAAGAATGAGGAAAGAAGAGGAATTATGACAGCCATATACATATATGCAGATCTGAAATGAAATAATAGACAGCAAACCATAACACACAGATTGATAACAGAGTTTGGCACAACTTTGCTTACATCTCTGGGCCTTTGTCTCTGTGGGGGAGGCTTCTTTATTTCTGTTCAAAAGCTCAAAAGTACATCATTGTAGTGCCAATTGGCTACAAGACTAATCTGGTCATGTTCATCCAGATCTCTAGAACCCTGCAAAGAAACAATTATGCAAAACGGACATCCAGAGCTCCTAGAAATGACCCGGCAGCGTCTGCACCTCAAAATCTTCTCTGCATAAAAATGGCTTTGGCTTGGCTTCCCTTCAGCATAAATTTGCTCTGACTACCCTTTAATGTCCTCCATGGCCTCAAACAAGCCTGGTTTATATAGATTTGAAGTTGGTTGTTCATCTCCAACTTCCTCCCAAAATTTGGGCTCCAAAAATGCCCAATATCCCCCAAAAATGGAGAAAATCAGCTAAAATCAGGCACTATATCAATAAAAAATAAAAAATTTATAGAAAAACCCACTTTTGAATTAAAATCAGGCATTAGCCCCCTCATGTTGTGCGCGTGCTCCTAAACTTGGTCATATCAGCCATGTGGCCGAGCGCTAGCCCAAAGGCTAAGCGCTAGCCCCTGTTCTCGCGCTCTAGCTCCTGGTCTCTTGGCATATCTGATGGAACCATAGGCTAACTGTTTAAACCCCTGTGCCTTTTGTGTAGGGATAGACCTGGTCGTATGGGATCTAAATGGGATCTGGGGGCTGGCTCTATCCGTATATGCCCCACGTTGTGGTCATGTGGTAATAGGTGTTGAACCATGGGCTGGGGCTAAGCCCCAGCCCTTTCTGCCGCCGACCTATCCTTTAACCAAATTCAAATACATATCACGCCATTTAGTTTAAAAGCACCACCCATAGGGTAGGCGGTTAGCCTGGTCTTGCTAGTCCTCATCTCGGAGGGGAGGTCGCGGGTTCGACCCCGGTCGAGCCAAACAAATTTTATACAACGCCACAACAACCAACCACAAGGTGCCACGTAGCCCCAGCCCTTTCTGCCGCCGACCTATCCTTTAACCAAATTCAAATACATATCACGCCATTTAGTTTAAAATCACCACCCATAGGGTAGGCGGTTAGCCCGGTCCTGCTAGTCCTCATCTCGGAGGGGAGGTCGCGGGTTCGACCCCGGCCGAGCCAAACAAATTTTATACAACGCCACAACAACCAACCACATGGTGCCACGTGGCCGCGTGGCACCTCAACAACCAATCAAAACATGCCACGTGTCAGTAATTGATTAGTCCACATGCCTGCCACCTGTCATCGTACGTCTGCCACATCACTTCCCTGTCACGTCAGCTGCTGACGTCATCCGAGCCACGTGTCACCCTTACGGTGGTGACACGTGTCACCCCTGGATAGGTCCAGCTGTATGCCAAATTAACCTACCATGCTCTGCCATGTGTCCCCTCCTGGGGTTTCCACATCAGTTGTACAGCCGTACGGCCTGTATAGTCATCATGCCACGTGGCACTGTATGGACTGTACAATCATCCCCTTTTTTTGCCTATTTGGCTTTTCGGACAGAACGCGATATCTTTCTCATACGGAGCCTGTTTGATGAAGTAAATATATCACCGGAATCAGGAAGACGAGACGGATGCAATGGCGCTGGTTTCGTCACATTCTGAGCACTTTCATTTTTGATCATTTTTAAACCCTGTCAGGCTTCTGGATCCGATTTCGGATCACACCTCCCCCCAAAATGTTACTGACTAGTCAACAAGATCAGGATAGAAAACCTGGCTTGCTTTCTGTCTCTGAACTCTGTCCTGTGCACCTGTCTCATCAAGATCAACTGTAACACAATCATCACAACTGACAGTATATTGTTAGCCATTTGAATCCTGTTACATCTTACTGAAGCCACTATCATCCATGTAGAAAA
>JASDQU010032115.1:7263-22211 GCA_032191745.1 Picea mariana | reverse complement strand
AGTTATAAATGAGATAATAGATTAATATTTATTGTCCAATTTATTTAAGGGAAAAGTAAATTAGACACATGTTTCTTGTTGACTTTTCAACAACCAATTCCCATTTATATGATGGCCCAAAATTATCTACCCTTCTACCACAACTATATATGATGGCCCAAAACAGTCCCAAAGTCCTCCCTTCAATCTAACAATCGACGGGGATTCTAGGACTTCGACGCTCCGGGGCTCTGGGATGTAACAATTCATCAAAGTTTCAAAACTCTCAGAGTGAAAACTCTCGAAGTGGTCAATACCGACTGACCATGATCAACGACGAATATGCCTCCGTGCCCCCATTAGATCGAACGACTTATGTGGCTTCATGACTCCGGCCTTCAGCAGTTCATGCTTTGCATGCCTACCAAGATCGTTGAAGCGACGAAGTTATGAAGTTATTCCTTTGGTGCTTGGCTTCGATCGACGACTAACGATCGATCAGCTAGATCCGATAGCTAGGACTTAATTCTTACCCAACCTCATGTTATCCTCCATTGGATGACCCCTTTTCACCCACCTTTTGACCCGATGGTCCAGATCTCCCTCGATCCCATGGTGGTGATCGCTCCTGAATTCAAAAGGAACGATCATGACTACATGTTCCTTTACAAAATATATGTTACCTTTCTCACTACCATGCGATATCTACAACACCATTTCTCATAAGCTTCCCAAATCAAGGTGTACTTGATCTTAACCACAATATCCTGTCTAATAGATCCATCCAATTCCATCCCAGTGTTTCATCCTATGACTTTAATACCAATCTGTAATGTACCCAACCACCAATAGGTGAGGCTACACCACTTAATCTGACTACAACACACCCAACCACCCACAGGAGAGGCACACTATAGTCCAGGGACTCACTTCACAATGAATTATCTCAATTTGAACCACTTCTAAGTTAATTAAGAGACATGAAAACCACATGCAAAAATAAATATTCATGCCACAACATAAACTAATTCATGCACAACAATAACCAACAAGCATGCATATTCTAAATATTAAATTAAAATATGAATAAATACACAACAGAATAAATCATACACAAGTAAATAACCATAACAAAGAGAACTTATATTTTATGAAAACAATACACCAATTGGATGTATACCAAGGACGTTCCACCCGGCCGTAGACACTGTTGTTCCAAGTCTCAATAGTAGTGTCACTCCTGAGCCAGGGCTATGAGTCCACAAGGATGGATTCTAGGGTGTCACTCAGCTTCCAAAGCTAGTCATCCCTCAGGCTCTCATAGGCCTTTCAACATTCACACCAATCCAAATTACACCAGCTCTCTTATACCCAGTCTGCACAACCCAAGAGAATGGACCCCCTTCTCTACCACGCAGTCCCTGAGGTTGTCCATCTCTTCCAGGGCTCCAATGCTTCTGCTCAATAATATCCCTGATGGGACTCTTAGGATTCGCACCTGTGAGTTAACTGAAACATATTCCAAGGAATCAAATACATGCAGACATCGAATCCTAGTTGGAATACATCAACAATATATATAGCCAACGACTATGGATTTTCTCAGTAATTTGGTTTCCTTCTCCAAGAAGCTCTTGAATCAGATGGAAAGAGTAGGTGAAGGGATGAGTGGAGAACATAAGAGAAATGAAAGGTGAGCATGATGAAAAATGAATGAGAGAGTGTGAAGGAACCAACAAGGCCCAAACCACCAAAAACCAACCCAAACCATAGACCAAGGATGGGTTTATGTACTTATTGGAATTAAGGAACCCCATGGTGTTCCCCCAAGAATATTATGTGCATGTTATTCTCCACTAAAACCATAAATGGGAAAATAAAATATAAAATAAGTACTCAACCCCTCAATGCCCCTCTCTTGTGGAATCATATCCCCCTATAACTCTTGTCCTTGTCTATCTAGTAGGAAACAATGTGTTTTATATTAATAATGATCAAAACATTACACTTCCTAGGCGCACTGGCCTCTTAATGCTTGTTTAGGCACTCTAGACTTTCATAACTTAAAAAATATAATATTTAATACAGGGTTCAAAACCGGGGTATTACAGTTTATTGCAATATATCTGTATATTCCATTGTTATATCTTTGCCTTCATTTTGTTCTCAAAATAATCTGGATCAATGTGTCTCTTAGTAAGAAAGAAGGGCCTATGGGGGAAAACAATAAAGTTACTACAGAATCTGAAGTTGAATCAAAGACAAAGTCTACATAAGGAGATGAAGAAAAACCATAGGAAGGACACAATAAAGAAGCTAAGAAGGTCATTGACTCAAGGGCACAATGTGTTCCATATTTTAAGAAAAATGGATTGATTCCTACCATTTTTGTATATCACCATCCACATCATATTGAAAAACAACAATCATAAATACAAGGGTGTCAGCATCAACACACTTATGCACTAGCATGGAACTGGAAAGGTAACTATTGGCACAGGGGCAGACCCAAGGTTCAATGCTTCAACAAAGCACCAGCAAAACCCTAACTACTAGCCCTTTTGGCAACACCTATGAAGCAGATGAAGTGTCACCCAAGGTAGAGGCAGGGGGGGTTGTAGGACTCAAGTGTCTACAGCCAAGCTGGGACATAGATCTGTGCTTACAATACTTAACAGAGCACTTAGCCAACAATATGCATGAGATTATGACCCTAATTTACATCGCAGATTTAACCCTCATTTACAGAGAAGTGCAGTACTAACCAAGATCTAACACTTCCAATCACTTAGCACACAACATTAGTTCATATCTATCATTTATTCACATCATTAAGAACTAAGCTACAATATCATATGCATTCATTATAAATAACACCAACAACACTAAGAAAATAATCACATAAGCAACATCACACAAAGCATATCAAGACACATGATATATGTGGTTCACCCCAATGTCGGGTTGCATACACCAACTTCTTCTTCTTATTCTTCTTCTTCTTCTTTATTAGTCTTTGATCTCTTTACATTCGTCTGCTCCTGTGCACAAATCCACAGATCCTAACTTTGCAGTGGATAGGTGATTCGTGCATAATGCACTAGATCCACCTTCCTTAAGACCAGGTCAAGGAACACAACCAAATCCTTGATATCACAATTCCTTACATAGTCTCTCTGCACAAATCACTTACACAACACTTGCACTTAGATCTGCAAACCCTAACACATTCTTTCACAAAGTCAACTAGTTATGCACTAAGCCGATCACAAGTAACTAGTAGCTACTTCTTACATCGCTTAGTTACCTATTTATACATTACAAAAAGGCCTAAACATGGGTGAACCCATGGGCCTACATCCCTTACCTATTACATAAACCCTAACATCCCAAAAATCCCGTAAAAATGGGTGATATCCCACGATCTCCTCTCTGCCTGGGTGCTCTGTCTTCGGCCAGCCTGTCGAAGTCCCAAAAATGGTAAAACACGACCAACGTTTCCTCAAAACTTGGTTGAGGGCCAACAGACCCCCAACATTCACCTGTGACTCATCTCGAGTCACTCTGATCTGGGCAACTCTACCTTGAAGGCCTTGATATTAGCTCGAGCTACCTCAACTTGCTGCTTCGCTAGAGCCTCCTGCTCGATGAACTCCTAAAGTACTTGATCTGTAACAGGCCCTTTGAGTTGTTGTTCTACCGTCACAACTACTTGGTCTAGATGCGAGCCTTGGCCTTCAATCTCTTCAAAACACATGTAGGATTAAACCTTCACTGACTGGAGTCTCTCTTTCACCTCTATGAATTTGATCTGGATGGAAGTAACCTGCTACTAGACTACGTGTTGTTCTTGTGATCGCTTCTTTTTCTTGACTTCAGTAAGAAGCTTCATGTGCACTTACATGGTGGACGTCTACTGCTTCAACTCCTGGAGTTGTGCTTCCAATATCCTCATCTTTGGATCTTGTGAAAGGTGCTCATAGGTCTGCACACTTCAATCACTCAATTGTTTACATTCTGAGGCTAATGCCCTGATTCATTCTACTGTGCTCCTGATAGCTTCTTCCCTCTGATCCTGCACTTCTTGTGGAGTGCTCGACACTACTTGAAGTTATAATTCTGCTACTCTTGCTTGAAGCTATTGAATGGCCTCATCAAGATTCCCCACTTACATATTCATTGAATCCAGTTCCTCCTGTACCAAGGCCAACATAGAACAAAGTGCTCTAGTCACTGCCTCTTTAACCCCAATCTACTCCGTGAGTAGCTTATCTTTCTCTTTCTGTATTTTCTATTGTCCTATTCAAACATCGCCCTAAGTTCATCTTTCTCTTTCTGCGCAACTCGAAGTTTCTCTAGGACCTCCTCATTTTGTTGCTTCAAGGCCTTTGTGGCCTCCTCCTTTTCCTCTTGGGCTTGACAAAGTCAAACCTCTGTCACATCTGCTAACCTTCGCAACTGGTTGGGCTCATCCCCTAATTATAAATTTTTTGCTGAGGATGGCGTAGTAGGCACTGCGCGGCTTAGATGGATATCTTGTTGGATTTCTCTTATCTCTTTCTATATTCTATCATACATCGACCCCTGCTTTGCCCCATGTTTCTGCAATATGTCTTCTGAATCATCTTCTACAACTATTATCATGAGATCAATGTCATCCACTATGAGCACAATCTTTGACTGAGGCTTGTTGGTGCAAGCCTTCTTCCTTGCCAAAGGTTTCTTTGGGGAAACCTTCCTCTTCTGTGATGCTTCTGTTGTAGTGAGGGGATCCTTTGACGGTGTAGCTTCACCTTTGCTCTGATTTTCTCCTTCTTCCCCTCTTTCCTCTTGGTTCACTTTGTTTCCTCCTCCTCCTACAGGTGAGTCAGGCACAGTTTCCTCTGATGCACTTTCCTTCTCATCACTTTCTATGTCTTGGACTTCATCCTTTTTCTTCTTTTTGTTGGTGTTGCTCTGTCCATCATGTTTGACCCAGGTGAGTAATGGGCTTCCGATGATATTGACATTAGAGAGTTCTTCATCCTCCACTAGTACAAGGAATTATGTTGGCCATTCCTTATTGATCTCTTCCATGTCTTCCTCATTCAACTTATAGTAGGACTATAGCTCCTCCTTACTTTCATCCCCGTGCGTAGTAATGTAGATAAAGTGTCGGTTTTCATGGAACTTCGCTAGTGGCCTGTATCGATGGATTGTATTCAGGGTCATCTGCGGAAAGGATTCAATGGTGCACTTCAGTTGTAGGTAATGAGTATGGAAGACAACATTCGAATTCCACTTCTTTGCCATATCGTTCGTATACCACAAGGTAGAGAACCTCATGACCAATGGTTCTGATGGTGTGACTTTAGGGATTGTTGCTCCTTCTGGCATTTTCCAAGAAACAAATACAATGAGCACCAGTAACCAACTAAAGTGGAATTTGTATCCTTGGTCCTACGCTTCGCAACATTCCTTCTACAACTCGTTGATGAGTTAACTCGCACAGTTCATCTGCATTCCTTCAACACACTTCCCTGCGAGGTCAACTATGAACCCTATGACTTATGTTAGTCGATTCTTTTTTATGGTATTTCTAGTGATCAAATGAAAATCTAAGAACATTGCACCATCCTGGATGGAGGCTACCTTGTAGCCTCACTTTCCCTTCTCTACATCGTCGTAGGCTTCCTTTATTCATTGTGCCAGGGAGTGATATGATGTCTTCCCTGGGTAGAACTAGTGAGGGTCCAGTCCCTACATGCTTATTCCAGTCATCAGGTGGATCAACATAGGATCAACAGTGGCACACCTGTCAAGCCACAAATACCTTCCATGGTAGCATGACATGATGATTTTAACACAAGCATTAACCTCCTGATGTCGGCCAAAGTGGGGGATCTTCATTACATTCAATATTGTGGAGCATGCGAGATCCTTAATCCATGGCTAGGGAACTATCTTGGGCTTCTTCCCAGTCATCTTTATCAGGTACCTATGTGGTGTGAGATCACATATTTCTTTGGGTTTTCTAGGTTAAAGTCGTTGATCTTGAGAGTTGGGATCAATCCCAACTAGGGTCCAACTGCGTGTATCCCTTTCAGGAGGTACATAGTGATGAGACTGTACTCAAAGTCATGTGGGACATTTTCATGGTTCACCATGCCATTCAAATGTGGGATGTAGTCTGGCAAGACTGACAGGATCTTCTTCGCATTAGCCAGATCATCGCAGTGTTTGCTTCATTTATTAGCAGTGCGACCAGAACGTTGTCCAGTCGATGGGGATGCTTGCAATCCACTGGTCGATGATTCCTGCATTATTACAGACATGTATTTCTCAGTGATGAGATCCATGATAATTTCCTCCAACCACTTCTCTACTGCGTTGCATTCACCCGACATTCACACTTGTAATAAAATAAATCAGGTAGGATAACGAACAAGCAAGGTAATAAAATGAATGATGAGTTCTAGACAACACAACACAATATGCAATCAGTTCTCTGTTAGCACATATATGTCAGTTTGCAAAAAGTGGTCTCGGTGCAACATCCAATGAGTTAAATAAACAACGTCGTAACAAATTCCTTCAACAAGTATGAATACGTCCATCAATGCGCGTCCACCCGTTATGGCATGGTCTCAATGGTCCAACGACAATCTTTCTATCAATAACTGTGTTTCTAGCCATTTTGGAGCGTCGTTCTAATGGTCGGGATGCCTCCAAAAATCATATATCTTCGTCGTGGCGAATTCCCATTCTACACAGTTCTGCTATTATGGAGAGGTTCATGTTCTGCAAGCCTGTCTTCTGCGAAGTATTTTCTGGGACTTCCCGTAGTTTTTTTAATTTTGATTTCTTCTTACTGAGCTTTCTGGCCTTCTTTCCTGTAATTTGAGTCTCTGTATTTGACTTTCCATTCTTATTGTTCTCTTCCCTTAGTGTAGTAACTTCGCACTATTGAGAGTCTTCCAAAGGTTTCAAGGGTAATACCTCTTCTCTTACTATTTCTGGGGTGAATGCACTTCTTTCTTGTATGGACAGGTTCTTTAAACTTTCTTTTGTTCTTTCAACTTTGATAACTACTTCTCTATCCCTTTGTTGCTTCGACTTATTCTCTTTTTATTCTATTAGTCGCTTTGTTTTTCTATTCATGAAGTCCCTTAATTCTTTCTTTTTCTGTTATGTGCCTTCCTCCTCTGCTTTCCTTCGAATTTGATATTTCTCAATCCATGTCTTTCCTAACAAAAGTGAAAAAGGAGTGTTGTTCTCAACAAACTTAATGAGTTCAAATTCTTCTTCATTCGATGTTCCATGGGAAATCATAGGTACATTAGTAACTCTTCCGCATAAGTTTATCATCTTTCCTTTAAACAAACCTATCTTCCCAATAAAGGTACTATAGCAGGCTTTCCCAAAATTTCCCAAGTGCTTTCTCTCGTAATATTCACCTGTGTGTCCTCATCCAAGACACAGTCTATGTCAAAGTCTCCTATTCTTGTTTCTATGTGTTTCTTCTCTTTGAATATCTCTGGTAAACTAATGTCTCTATGATGATTCAGTGTTTCTTTCAGTTGTAATAACATAGTCTCTGATTCTTTCTGGTTTTCTAACATATCCCAAGTCCTTTGAACTCCTTCATAGTTTTCTTGTCTCATGTTCATCTTTTCAACTTTGGCAATCGTTCTAGGGAAATCCTCAACTCTGTGACCAATAGATTTACAACAAAGACAAATAGGACCCGCACCAGGGAATTCCTTAGCAAGATGTCCCAGTCTTCTACAATTATAACACAATTTCAATTCTCTCTTTCTTTTAAATGTTCCCCAACCCTTCCTATATTACGCACTGGGGTCATAGTGATGGACCTGCAATTTGCAACAATTCTTTCTAGGTTCCTACATCCACTTGTTAGTCCAAAAATTCTTTCTATACATAGGAATAACATATCTTTCACTATATTCCCCGAGGTGTAGGACAGTCGGTGACAGAGTGTGTTGTTAAGGCGCTCTGTGTTGTTAAAGTCACCGGTTCGAAACCTATGGGGACAAAAAATACAACCATGTTAAGGGTTGGTGTGGCTCAGGCCAGGTGCGATCCCTGGGTGATTTTGACAACTTAGATGCCCCTGAGTTGCGGTTTCTTAGCCACAGGTTAGTCCCACATGTCACGGACAAACTACCAAACAAAAAAGAAACATATCTTTCACTATCTCTATCAAATCTATTCAGATTGAATCGTTCTTCTAGCTGTGCCCTAGTTTTCAGACTAAGACAAATTCTATCGAACATACCTAGACTCATACTTTCGAAGAAAAAATTTCCACTTATCTTACCTTTAGTAGAGGAAAAAGCTTTGAGATCTTACCTCTTTTCTTGAGATTTGGTTCCTTTCTTAGCACAAAGATTCACAATTTAAGTAGAATATTGCACACTACAACAATAGATCTATGCGAAAAGCTTTCTCTTTTCTTCAGCTCCCAACAATTAGAGTTTCAAGTCCCGACAAAAAAACCATTTGTTGGCATAGGGGCATACCCAAGGTTCAACACTTCAACAACGCACTAAAAAAACCCTAACTACCAGCCCTTTCAGAAATACCTGCGAAGAAGATGAGGTCTCACTCAAGGTAGGGGCAGGGGGGGTTGTAGGACTCAAGTGTCTACAACCAAGCTCGGACATAGATCTGTGATTACAATACTTAAGAGAGAACTTAGCTAACAATATGCATGATATTATGACCCTCATTTACATCGCATATTTAACCCTCATTTACAGAGTAGCACCATACTAACCAAGATATAACACTTCCAATCACTTAGCACACAACATTAGCTCAAATATAGCATTTATTCACATCATTAAGCACTAAGATACAATATCAAATGCATTCATTATACATAACATCAACAACACTAAGAAAATAATCACATAAGCAACATCGCACAAAGCATATCAAAACACAGGATATACGTGGTTCACCCCATTGTGGGGATACATCCACCAACTTATTCTTCTTCTTCTACTTCTTTATTAGTCTTCAATCTCCTTACATTCATCTTCTCTTGTACACAAATCCACATATCCCAACTTCACAGTGGATAGGTGATCTGTGCACAACGCACTAGATCCACCTTCCTTAAGATCAGGTCAAGTCACAGAGCCAACTCAGTGATAGAACAAAGATTTACATATTCTATCTACACAAATCACTTACACAACTCTTTCACTTAGCTTTGCAATCCCTAACACATTCTTTCACAAAGTCAAGTAGTCATGCACTAAGCCGATCACAAGTAACTAGTAGCTACTTCTTACATCACTTAGCTACCTATTTATACATTACAAAAAGTCCTAAACATGGGTAAACCCATGGTCCAACATCCCATACCTGTTACATAAACCCTAACAGCCCAAAAATCCCATAAAAATGGGTGAGATCTTGCGATCTTTGCTTCGCCTGGGCGCTCCGTCTTCGACTAGATTGTCAAAGTCCCCAAAATGGTCAAACATGACCAATGTTTCCTCAAAACTTGGTCAAGGGCCAACAATAACCAATCAATAGGTGCATGGAGGCTTACCGACAGTACAAGAAGATATACAACTAGAGAACCAATCCCATGGAAACACTGATACTATGCGAAGCAAGATCAGGGTGGAAAGACAATAGTTGGACATCATTTCCATCTTCCATTAGGATGGATGGATGGATGTACTTGGTACGAGTTGGATACAATTCTTAGTCGGTCATATTTTATGGTATCTTATGTTTCAAGGACAAAACATGCTTAAGGGGGGTGGAATGTAGTATATCTAGGGAGGTAGTATATGAGGTATCCAAGGGGAATGAGGTTATGTATTATTAGTGGAGAGCATTCAATGTAAGGTGGAATATATCCACTATATTATTAAATAAGGCCCACTATGGTAGTTAGATATAATAAATAGGATTTCTAGAAGATTCCTTCTCTAGAATGTTCCTAGAAGATAGATAATGCTATATAAATGATTGTAAGCAATGTAGTGGATAATGGTGAAGTATATTGTTATTGTACAAGCAAGTATTGCTTGGGAGTGCCTTCCTTCCATAAGGAATAATATATGGTGTTACCCTACATCAATGATTTTTTCTACATTATTGTCTTCATTATTGGTGAATGATTTGGTTTATTCTTGGTTATTTCTAAAGTATATTTGCAGATTTATTCAGGTATATACCACTATACAAGGTTTTGATTTGGTCAAAACTACTTTGAGTCATGCAAGGGGTGTGGATTGTGGAAATACACCAAGACTGATTTTCCAAGTAGTGAAAGTCAGGTAGCAGGTATACATGATTTGATACATTCTGATGTATGTGGTCCTATGCCTTTTGTCTCATTGAGTGGATATGAGTACTATGTCACATTTATTGATGACTTTCCAACAACACCTAGACATTCTTCATGAAGACCAAAGGACAGGTGTTCAAGAAGGTCCAAGAGTTCAAAGCTCTTGTAGAGAAACAAAAAGTTAAGAAAATCAAGGTGTTGGGGTCGGACAATGGGGGTGATTATACCTCCAATAACTTCAATGGTTTCTATGAAAAAGAAGGCATTAAAGAGAGTTGATAGTTCCTTGCAATTTGCAACACAATGGGGTTGCATAAAGGAAGAATAGGGCCATGGTTGGGGTTGCGAGTGCCATGCTACATGTTCAGGGGCTACCATTTTTTCTTTGGGCTGAGGCATGCAACATTGCAGTTTATCTGCAAAACAAGAGTCCACACAGAGCATTGGGGAACAAGACCCTTAAGGAGGCTTTGTATGGGAAGAATCCTGATGTTGGATAGTTTAGGATATTTGGGTGTGTTGGGCCCGTGATATGGTTAATATAATGATGCTAATTGGATCCTTTTTGACCAAATGTGTATATGTATTTTCCTGTTTTGAAGAGTTTTTGTGTTAAATTGCCATGATTCATACTAGGTATGAATGGTTCATGTTTTATGATGGTTTTGAGTGCAATTCAACATGTTTTAATGATTTCAGGAAACTAATTTTCATTCTATGTGTCATAGGGAAAAATTGCAGCTCATTTTTACATCCGGCACTCCGTCCGGTACTCCATCTAGCACTCAATTCAATACTCCATCCGACACTTCGTCTGACACTCCATCTTGCACTAAAACCATGGGAGATTTGGTGGTTATCATATCGGTGGCCAGCGATGGGCAAATCAGAGACATGGGATTTCTTCATTCTTGTGGCCTCCAGCTACTGAGATTCTAACAACTCAGATTGGGGTGTTATGTTGGGCGTTGATTGGCTTGCCTTGTTTCTAGAACCCACCGGTGGTTAAGACGCATTGAATGAGATTTGATGTTTTTAGAGGAGGTCGACCCTTCCAATGGTCGACCTCTCAGCTTGTAAATCTATAAATACCACCTCAGTGTTTAGTCAAATAGTGTTAGAGAGAAAATAGATAGTCCAGCTCTGTTTTTCCATTTTCAGACATATTTTACTAAAACTTTGTAAAACTACATTTTTCATTTTAATGTTGAAATCGTGTTTCTTGAGATTGTGATTCATCTTTGAGGAGTAGCCATGATCTGTTGGGGGGCCCACCAGTAGTCTGGGTGAATATTTAGTAAGCTAGTTTTTGTATTTGATTTATGTAATTATCATTTCTTTTATTTCCTGTGCATGTGTTTTTATCTTTCTTACTTACTGTGTAATCATTGTTTATAGTTTAATTGTTTCATTTTCTTGTTGCAGGTTGCTTATGAAGAATATTTAATATGCCATGTATTTCTAACTAAATAGGAAACAACTTAAGCCACTAATCATTGTGTGATTAGATGATAGTTAGAATTTATGCATGCTGAAATATGATAATTAGAAGTTAAAACAGAGTTAAAACATAGTAATTGAGTTACTAGTTTCTTTGGAAACGTTTCGATGGATGGATACATGCTAATTTTAGTTTTGATTCATAGTTTGCTTATTTAGTTGCTATTTAGTTTTATTATCTAATTTTCTATTTAGTTTTCTTATTAATTCTCTTGTCATATGATGAAATAGAAATAGGATTTGAGTTATGTTTGTACGAGTATTTCCATTTGCAATTTAAATTGTTAAAATAGGATCAGTTTAGTTTACTTTATGCAATTTCCATTCTAGATCTAGATTGCAATTTTGATTCAAAGTTTGATTATTGAGTTTAGCTTTTAGTTATGAATCTCTAATTAGTATGAATTTGCTTACATTAGCATAGAATTCAATTGAAATAAATAGAATAGTATTTTTCTTGCTTTTATAGATTAGAGGATAGTTTCCTTGCTTTTGTAGATTAGAGAATAGTCTTCTTGCTTTGGTAGATTAAAGAATAGTTTTCTTATCGTAGATTAAAGAGTAGTTTTTGATTACTTTTATTGCCATGATGCTTTTAATTTAGTAGATTAAGATTTCCTTTCGTAAATTAGAAGTAATTATGAAGTTTAAATTAAGAATATAGTTTACTTTCTTATTAATTTGATTAGTTGCTTATTAAGTAATTTTGATTACTTAACTTGTTGTAGAAGTTATCATAGGTTAGTTAGTTGTTTTCTTACTTGTTTACTTTCTTTGATAGGTTAGTTTCTTTCTTATTTACTTGCTTTAATAGGACATTTTCTTGCTTGTTCATTTGCTTAATTGTTGTTGCTTATTGAATTTGAGTAGGTTAATTAAAGTAGTTTGTTGTTATTATTGCTCATTAGATAGATTAAATATATAACTTGCTTTTTCTTATTGTCATGATTAAGTTAATTTTCTTTAAGTAGGTTTTCCATTTTCTTTCCTAGGACAATCCATTGATCCTTTGTTCAAAGGTTACTTAGGGTAAATAGTTTAAGTTTCTTGATAGGGTTTGATTATTATCCTTTGCTTGAATATATTAGTTCTCAGATAGGCACTTCCTTAGTTAGACTATACTACCTCCAGCATTTCTACCTTGGCACATATAGTGCTACAAATCTAAGTTTAGTTACCCTGGGTTGACAATTTAATTGAGGGTTGTTAAGTATTTTTTAGTGCATATCGAATACCCATCAGGGTGTCTAACTTATTCACATGTCCCTTTAGAGAATAGGACAAAGATAAAACCCATGAAAGAAAAGGGTATTTTTTTTGGGTATAGCGAGACCTAAAAGGATTTTAACATATACATTCCCTCATTGAGGAAGATAGTTGTGAGGTGGGATGTGATATTTCAGGAGGATGGATCCTTTAGGAGGTCACAAGGTTTTGATAAGGCGAACCAAAAGATTCCTCATATTCAAGTGATTTCACCATAGGGTGCAGTATCATAGAGTTCATGATCACTAGTTTCATGGGTGACTGGTTCATCGGTTACAGGGTCATAGGTCATTGGTACTAAGATTACTAGTCCATGGGTACATGTTCCCAGACTACTGGTTCTCATACAACCACAATATCATATTCTTCAGGTACTTAGTCTTCATATGATGGGGTTGAGGAGGAGGAGTCCCCTCCACAGGAGGATACTTTAGGGAAGAGGAAGCGAAGGCTGACAATTTTATGGTTTGAAGCAAGCTCCGAGAGCTTGGTATTTGAGGATTCATACCTACTTGTAGTAGATGGGTTTTGAGAAGTCTAAGGTGGATCCCAACCTTTAATATATTTTGGTTGGAAAGGATCCTCTTATTCTTGTGCTTTATGTAGATGATATTTTCATTACATGGGAAAAGAGACTCATAGATTGTTGCAAGCAAAGCCTTACTTAAGAGTTTGAGATGAAATATATTGGGCTGATGTATTATTTCTTTGGATTGGAGGTTTGGTAGGAGCCATGACACTCATTTATGGGGTAGGGAAAGTATGTAATTGACATTTTGAAGAGATTTCAGATGGAGGATTGTAGGCCTATGTCGACACCCATGATTGCCAACTGGAAGAAGATCAATGATTTTGAGTTTGAGATGGTTGATCCCATGATATATCATTCGTTTATAGGCTCTTTGATGTGTTTGGTCAACACCAGAACATATATTTGTTTTATTGTCAACACTCTCAGTCAGTTTATGGTGGATCCTAGGAGAGTGCATTGGGTGGAAACAAAACATGTTCTCAGGTACCTATAAGGTATGGTCGATTATGGTTTTTGCTATGTGAGAGGGTATGGAGTCATATTAATAGGCTACACATACTTAGATTGGGCAGGACATGTTTTTGATAGAAAAATTACTTTAGGGTGTTGTTTCAGATTGGGCTCAACAGTTGTGTCTTGGTTCAGTAAAAAAAAAAGTCATTGGCACTGAGTTCTGTTGAGGTAGAGTACATGGTAGCCATTTAGTTCAGTTGTGAGGCCATATGGATTCGGAATTTATTGGTTGGGTTAATTTTTGTGTAGTTGAGGCCTACTTTGATTTACTGTGACAATCAGAGTTGCATTAAACTCTCCGATAATCTATTTTTTTGTGACAGGTCTAGACACATCGAGATTAGATACCACTTCATCCAAAAGTATGTTCAGAGAGGATAAATTGAGTTTTGATACATATCCACTGATGCATAGTTCAGAGACATCCTCACTAAGGCTTCTGGAAGAGGCATGTTTGTTCCCTTCAGAGATAAGATAGGAGTGGGGAGGAACACTTTCTTCGGTAATAGGGAGTGTTAATTGTTTTACCTTGGACAAGTGTTTCCCACATAGACTTGGCATCTAGAATGTGGAAAAATTTCCAACATGATCCCTAGTACATTAATTTTATGAGATATAAAGTTAAAAGTGACTTGTGAGAATATTTCATTAAAAGGGTGACTTAAGAGACTTAAGTTGTGATTATATCAAAACCATTGATCTAGATGGACCAAGATTAAATATCAACTATTATATCTTAGGTTTAAATCACTTTTCATGGATATGGATAAAAATGAAACCTAGGGATTGAAGAGCCCCCATTGAGGCATTCAAAATCTTTGAATGAAGAGAGAGAGAGAGAGA
>JASDQU010032114.1:10550-22355 GCA_032191745.1 Picea mariana | reverse complement strand
CGTCCATATGGCTCCACTGGATCCTACAGTCCTCGCGACTTTGCGAGCTCTCCATGAGAATTTTGACCGTTCAATTCATGCTTCAATGACTTCTACCCAACGACTGAGTGTTCTCCTTCCTAAACTTAATTTCTATGTAATGGTTTCAATCTTCGTCTCCCTTTGAACACTTCAAAGGTGTTATCTCCCTTGAGATTTCACTTGCAAACTCAAGCCTTCCAAAAGGGTTCCTACTCGCACTCCTTGCGGTAAACTTTCAAACAACCTCTGATCATTTGAGTCTCCGACCCTGTGCACTCTTTGGAATAGTAGTCCTTCAACTTTTCCCTTAGTTGATGAGTTCTAAGACTTCCACCAGCCTGCGCACACCTTGCATGGCTCTGTGCTTCTCCTACACTTCTGCTAGTATGAGAACAATGATATCTCTCCCGAGCTTTCTGAGATAAAACTCAGATCCTCCGTCAACGCACACCTTGCGGACATTCACTGCACTCCTTACAGTAATTCTCAGGAAGAGAAACAATTGAAACTCATTCTTCTTCTCTCTCAGACTTCATACATTCAACATGAAATCATACACACAACACAACATTGAGATAAATGCATAACATAGGAAAAAAAACAATTGTAAACATACCATTTAACAAATTGTTGGTAGGCAACTCACATTTTTTCTACAGTCCTTATAAGCTGCCTACACCAGTGTTTTGCAAACCTGAATTTTTGTCGCAATCCTTGAATAAAATGACGCTATTATTTTTGCGCTATGTGCACACTTACTTTTGTTCTTGTTTTCACGACTGCAAGCGTGAAAACCTGGTTTTCAAAGTCACATTAAAATCGTCACTGAATTGTTGCGATCTTCCTTGTCGATATGCACATTGTGTTTCCAATTTACTCATCGTTATACAGTTGGCAAGACCCTTTGACCTGTACTCATTTGGCATTCTTCGATTGATTATACAGTTTCACTTCATGAGTGATTGAGTTTGTGATACATTGATGATTGGATTTATATGTTCTTTGATCGATTCACTCAACACATTGGATTCATGAAAGCACATAGGTGTTGTGATTAAACCCTTGGTATATATCATCTAATATGACACCTAGTTCATGTTATCAAACTTTTGGCGTTAACTTGGATTCATTGTTTGGTTTCAAAGCTATGATAAAACTATAACTTTTGCTCGCGCGATTGTTTAATCCACTTGCCATTGATTTCATTGGCTGATTGAATGGCATAATTGTTAACCTATACAATAGTGGGTTGAATAGTTATAAGCACCGATGGTTGTACTGTGGATATGACTATTGTGCATGAACCAAAATAGCTCCACCACCTTCGCACGATATGTCATTAATGTCTACCCCTATCCCTGTTTCACCTTTGCTAGTTTTGGGTAAGCTTGTGAGCATTCTGCCCCTGCGTATGCTGTGATTCAAACCCTGGCTCGTTCACATCGTTCACCGTGTGCGCCTGTCTATGGCACCGGTGGTGCGAATTGAGCCGAATGGTAGTCAAGCTCTGTTACTCTTTGATAACGCCCGTAAGGATTTACAAGATAATGGTTGGCTCATGTTTATACAGAGGTTCGAGGGTTTCAATCTGTTTGTTGCACAACAATTCACCCTTACCTTTGATGGGTGTAGGGCTAAAGTAGGTGACATTCATCTTGAACTCAGCGAAGAATTCATAAGCTCTGCCACAGGACTAGCAGCCATAGGGCAGCGATGGTTTAAGAGCTCTAAAGTTGATGAGGTGTTGTGGCCTTTGCTATTCGTATCCCGAAAGGTCACATCCTGTGACAAAGGTATGCCTATTTCCACACTTAAACCCAGGTGGCACGATCTTTTGATAATGGTTAAACAATTTGTGACCTGTGAGGGTCGGTATGGATTGGTTTTTCTTTATCACCTTCGACTGCTGATGAATTTCATGGGTTATCCATTGAACATGCCATTTTACTTCCTGCATAGTCTTTACAAAATGGCTAAGAGGTTTAAATGCGAGAAGGCTGAAAGTAGCTTGTTTCACCATGGCTTGATTAGACTCATCGTCATTCACCATTTAAACCTTCACGGCGATAATTGACATGCTTTTCTCTCTCGAAATGGCCTTGTTGATTCAGAGTCTATCCAAATCAACAAATCTGTGGTCAGTGAGGCTAAGGTCAGGCCACCCGTGCCCTTCCATGTCCTTCTGCCCTCTCCCAAACCCTCGGTTGGCCCAGATATCGACCTACCGGACATCATAAAAGACAAGGTGGAGGCTATAAAGAAGCCTGTGAGTAAGAAGGTCAGGGGTAACCCTACTGTCAACAGCAAGGGTAAAAGGAATGCTCGATTGATATCAAGACTTGCCTGGAATAAACCTAAGCCAAAACTCGATCAATAGCACATAGTTCTCAGCGAGGACTCGGACTTTGACATCGAGCGCTTCCTAGCTGGAGAGTACCCTTATTCCCAAGGCTTATGCTCTGAGCCACCCTATGACTATGTATATAATTTTCCCCCATGCCTAAAGAACAATCCTAATTACCCAAGAATCAAGCTTCATAATGAAACCTTCGGTGAGCTGAACAAACCCTCAACTGCTATTTCGAAGCCTGAGCAGACATCATGCAGCTAATGTGATGTGTGGTTGGAGTGCTACTACACTGATGTTCCAGTATTACAATCGAAGATCAAATCTTTAGAGAACCAAGTTGTAGTACTGTCGAGAGAAAGGGACAGACTTCAAGCTGATGACAAGAAGCAGAAAACCACTGGTTTGATCGTTTTTAGGAATGTCGAATCGGTAACAGCCTTCATCAATTCCAAATTATCATGACCAAGTTGTTTTCTGATTATCCAGGTATGAATTTCAATATCAATTTCGTTTTATGAATTGCTTGGATTAATATAATGAATTTGGTTTTGGTTTTCAAATTAGTTCAGTTCATTATTCGAAATGATTTTATCATGGTATGACTATCAAAAATAGTTATGTTGTGGATCCTGTACAATAGATTCATTTTACTAAAGTCAAATATGGTTGTGATTTGGTCATGCGATTTGGTCGTGCCCAGTTTAGCAATTGATTGGTTTTCATTGGGTTTGATTCATTTTGAACAATTCTGTTGGTTTGAATTAACCAAATCAATGGGGTTTGTTTTCATTTTTTATTGCATCTGACCTGTATAGGAGTTTTTTGTACTAAAATCTGAGCACGGCTATGTTTTGATTTGGTATGATTTTGTTGTGATTGGATGTCATCAGCTCTGATTTAGTTCTTATGGTTTGATTTTGGAACGATCTCGTGGGTTTGAATTGGTATGATCCTCTATATGTGTTATGCGTCATTATTGGTGACTGGGTTGACAAATACGATGTAATATAATGATACTGTTGACTTTGGTTAGCCAGGAACGACTCTGTTTTGTGTTGAGTCAATATTTTCGTTTGGGTTCTAGTTACATTCGACCTGTGCAAAAGATCTATTCGCTAAAATTCTGGAGTTGTGTTGATTCATAACGACTGTGTCAAGCACTAATTGTTTCGATTCGTTTGATTTGATTGCTGCGTGTCTTGAGTTAGCACAATTGCCTGTATTGGGTTAGATTGATATCAAAAATAGATTTGATGCTTCTCTGTTGGTTTTGATTTTAAAAAACGATTTTGTCTCTGTTGAATTCATATGAAAACTCGGCTAATAGTTCATTTTGAAATTGATTCAAGTAATGATTTCGTTGACTGTCGATCGATTCTGTTCGCTTTTAATTGGCAATGACAAACATTTGACAGATCCCATATATCCTGTTATCAACTGATTAATTCATTTACGATTTCATTTGTTTCAATTTACATACAAGTTTTCATTTGGTTTGCAAATAACATGATCATTTGTGCATGTTAATACAGTTATATCAATTTAAAAAATGACCTTTTTGATTCCGTTTGGATTCGACAATGATTTTGTTGATGGTTGAAGCAACTATTTGTGTTGATTTCAATTAGTTTATGAAAATGATTTCATTGTTGTCAAGTATCTAATGCGATTCTGTTTACCCGAAACGGTGATGACAAATGGAACAGAGTACATGTATCTCTGTAATCATTCGATTGATCATAATCTTGTTTGCTCTCAACTTAGCATAACGGTTTTTGATTTGAATGATTCGTTGGTTTTCAAATATCAATTAGATTCTTGTTTAATAGTTTGAATTTAATTCTTTGAGTTTTGAATTGGTTTTAATATGATTCTGTGTTAAATTTAGACCAGCTATAGAATCGCAAGATTCTGTAGCTAGTCTTAGAAATTAGATTTTTATCAATTTTATAAATAAAATATCCTCTAATATTGTTTATTCTTGTCCTTGTTCAGGTACATACGAATTACAATGATCAATTTAGGCATGCTGTGACAATATAGGAGATATTTGTGTGATGTAGTTTTTATTTTTAAGTTGTTAGTTTGAGTTAGAAATAGGGACTTGGGATATTTTCTTAGATTTGTGTAAACTGTTTTGATAACTCCCACAAGGATGTTTTACCCTGTGGGAGGTCTTTAAATACTTGACAATTTTTGTAATAGACTCATCATCCTCACTGTGGGAGAACCAGACTATGGATTTATGATACAGACTGAGATGAAAGTTGATGTCTTGTAACAGCTTTCGCTTTCAATATATCAAACTTTTGTTTCAAGTTTTATTCATATCATTTTGCAGTTGATTATAGACTACTTTAGCTATCGTAATCTATTGCAGGTTGATGTGATTTGATTAATGTGTAATCTATCTCCAATTTCTCTGATTTAAAAATATAACAATTACTTTGTTTCAGTTAATGAATCACAGATTTCTCTTCTTCGTTAATTGAATCATTTTATACAAATCCGTGCACGCAGATTTATCTAAATGTGATGATTTGCAGATTACAAGATTGCTATAACTTTTATGTCTTGTTTGTTCTGTCATCGATATTCAAAAGAGCATTGTTGCTTACTGTTTACTAGAGGCTTGCAGAGGATTGATGCAGGTTTCCTCCCATCGAATAACTGAACTAGATTCATTACGCAGGACAAATTGGAAAGCATTATCACAGGTTAGCTTATTAGTGGTATTTAAGTAGTTTAAATAAATATATTAGTTTAGATACATAGTTAGAGTTAGTATTTTAATTGCTTAGTTTAGATAGTTAGTTTTTATTCTATTTCTTTTTCATAAAACTATAAAAATCAAAAAAACAATTTCGCTGTCTTAGGACATCTTACAATTGATTTTTGCAGGTTTTCCTTTAAATCTGTAATTTATAAATATTGTACATTTGTGATTAAAGATTTGATTTAGTTGATAGTTGAATGTTAAATTTCATAGAATTACTCTAGTTTAGGTAGTGAATTGTATATATTAATATTTTAGATTTGTTTATTAGTTTGTTTTAATAGTTATTTTTAGTTAGATTAGTTAATTTAGAGTAGTTTTCTTTTGTTTTCTTAGGACTTAGATCGGCTAACAGAGCCGCTAAACCCGTCAGGGTGGGTTATCCCAAACGGCTTGGGTTATTTAGACAACCCCGGACCAGATCCACTCTTCCAGTTGACGGACGGTCAATTTCGCCCATCAACACAAATGTAAACAATAAGCATCAGAACACCATGAAAATTCAGTCAAAGCTTCATATATTAACTCAAGTGTTCCTGTACATGGGTTCTTCTTTACAGCTCTCTGCTACAGCTCTCAATGATGATAATGTTACAATGATACAAGGGTGAGGTTGTCTATATCCATTTTCCCTCCACTTCTAAATTGTCTAATCTATCATTCATATTTACCTACTTTACATTAATAGACTTAAATGTGTATTACATTCGGCATGTGAGAGTAATTTATCCATATCTGTTCATATCTCTAAGACATAAATGTAAGTATGCTTCTCCTAGCTTATTACATTGATGCTTCAGTTTTCAAAATTCAAAACATTTTCATAAAAAAAAAAGCGTTCCCTTTTTCATTCGTGTGTTCAGTTCTTCCTTTGGCTAGGCGTGTGATCTGGCTTTATACGATGTCCATGCATCAAGGGGCCATCGATATCCACCTGGATCAATCCTCCCTCCTTAGGAAGCAATGGTCTTCATTGCGTTGAGTTCTCAGGGGAGAGGGAGAAGCGTTTGTTGGATTTGCATCTTGGTGAGTTGCTTGTATTGTTGGAGAAATTGCACTGCTTTATTTGTGGAAGTTTATCATGAACCTGTTGAAGCTGAGGTTGTTCAACAAGTCGAGCTACATGAGAGGATGGCGTGTAGAACGAATCCTTTCACTTTGCTTCAACGTTGTCAACCTACTTCTGTTGGATAGAAGGTGCAAGGGGCAGGGCTGTAGTGGTTACAGTGTCCTTCTGTTCCCCTTTTGAACAGATTGTGAAGAAGCTAAATTTTGCAGTATGAGATACAACCTTGCGACACTTTGTAGGTGGAACAATAGTTGGAACTACAACTGGTATTCTATAGAGATGACCCCCCAAATTAACAATGACACTACGGGATCGAGACTCATAAACAACATGGTGTCTCCACATATATGGTTGGCCCAAGAAAACATCATAGACATCGAGTGGAGAAACATCACATAATACCTCATCCTTGAAGGATTGGATGTCATATGAGAATCGACACTGTTGGCTGACATGGAGATCTCGTGCTTTCTGAAGCCACTCGATGTTGTATGGTTGCGGGTGTGGTGTTGTCGACAATCCCAACTGTTTGACGACCTCTGCTGAAATGAGGTTTTTTTGGCTTTCGCTATCAACAATAAAATGCAGCAGGGTCCCCTTCACCCACATTTATGAATGAAAAAGGCACTCCCCCTATTCAGGATCTGTTGGTTCTTCTGGTTGAATTGTTGTGGTCGGGATAATAGTTGTGGGGTCTGCGTCAATGATCTATCCTTTACCAGTATTTTCATAATCAAATTATGAATCAGGGTTTGGCTAATGGTCTTTGATCTCGACCACCAATGACTATTTTGAGTGACATTCATCGGTGTTGAGCCAGGGGATTTTGTGGAATTCACACCATTTTTTGGTGTCCTTCTTTGTCTTCCCCTGACCCTTCTTTTCCTGTGTCTTGGACTAGTTTTTGGGAGATTGTTTGTTAGGACCATCTTTGTCATACTTTGGTTGTTGCGGATTTGCATATCTGAATTCCATTTTGTTCTAGTACTTAAATTCTTGCTCAATTTTAACAACATATCGATAAGAAGCACCAAGTGATGAGATGTCTAGAAAATTCATTTCAGTCTGGATGTATCTGTGTAGAACCCCACGGTATTTCAGAACCAAATTTCGCTCTGAGTCTTTGATACCTAGCTTGGTACGCAAGGTATGGAAGGTATTGGTGAACTCTGGAACTGCTTGGCCCCTCTCTTGCCACAGTGTGGTCCATCTCATGTATTGTTCCTCATAGTTTCCAACAGGGTAATACTATTCCTTTACCGCATCCACAAAAAAATCACAAGTGGGATTGTCCCCAGATATTCCATACTCCTCTGTGGAACTTTGCTCCCAGTAATTTTCCCACCAATGTTTGACATGAGGGAGAGATTTAAGGAGTGCGAAGGTGATATTTTTTTCGTCGAAAAAATTGTGTATAGAGAAATAACCTTTTAGCAGAGTTAACTATTTTTCTAGGGCTTCTACATCTATCTATCCTTCAAATACAGGAATATCAAAATTAACTTGTACCTTGAAAGGTGAGGTGCCTCCAAAGTGGTTGCTTGATGAATATGCACCTGAAACTATCAGCAGGCGTTGAAGGATGTGGACAAAATTCTCCATCATTTCCTCCCTCTGTCACGTGAAAGCTTGCCCAAGCAACAGATTGATAGGATTGTTTGCTCCATCATTTTTCTTTTCTTCTGCCATTAAGAGTTTCTTGGGTGTGTGAGAGAGATTGTCTTCAAGAAAGACAAGCTCAAGACCCAACTTTCTATACTCGGACCTCGTCGGGGGCACGCACTGAAAAAAAAATTAAGAGCAGCCTGCTCTGATGCCATTGATCTGGATTATTTTCGGCACGAGATGAGAGCGGAGATATAATAAATAAATGCACAAAGATATTGCGTATATCCAATAATATAACATAAATATATCAGAGAAGCAACCATAAACACAGATATACAGTAATATATTATTTCTATTAATGAAAGAAATGTATAGAGACTGTAAAAATACAGAGTGAAAGACTCGCTAGAATGGTGGCAGCTTATCTCTGAGAAGAGATGTGACAGCTACTCGCATTCACAAGAGGATGATTACAATGAGGCTCTCAAGGAATTTTTATAATAAATAGGAATGTCAAAAACCCTAGACATCCAAAATCCTAACCCTAGGAGATGATGCGCCAAAAGTCATCTGGTCCCCGTTTGGGTAAGTTACTACATCAACTTCCTGGGGTCGTAACGTTTGCATACGATCTCCGTTTTAGGTGTATGATAGCTCGTTGAAAAGGCATTGTCGAGGAGATTCATTTTGGGGGCTCAATCATTCCTATGGCTATCATTGAGAACCTCTATCTTGAAAAACCTTCATTTAGGTCCTCAAAATGGCCCCAGAAGTTAAAACCTGCTAAAAATAGTAAATTGTCAAAATTGCCAGAAAACTGTTTTGAGCCAGTCGGAAAAGGTGGGTGGCCACCGATATCCATCTGGATAAATCCTACCTCTTTAGGAAGCAATGGTCTCCATTGCGTTGAGTTCCCGGGGGAGAGGGAGAAGGGTTTGTTGGATCTGGATCTTGCTTAGCTACTTGTATTGCTGGAGACGTCGCACTACTTTGTTTGTGGACGTCTGTCATGAACCTGTTGAAGCTGAGGCTGTTCAACAAGTCAATCTACATGAGAGGACGATGTCTAGAATGAATCTTTGTGCCTTGCTGCAACCTTGTCAACCTGCTTCAGTTGGATAGAAGGTGTAGAGGGCGAGGCTGTAGTGGTTGTAATGCCCTTATGTTCCCCTTTTGAATAGATTGTGAAGAAGTTGAATTTTTCAATATGAAATACTACCTTGTGAAAAATTTTAGGTGGGACAATAGTTGGAACTACCTTTGGTATTCTGTAGAGATGACCCCCCAAAGTAACAATGACACTACGGTGTTTAGACTCATAAACAACATGGCGTCTCCACATATATGGTTGGGCCAAGAGAACATCACAGACATCCAGCGGGGAAACATCACATAATACCTCATCCATGAAGGTTTGGATGTCGTATGACAGTCGACACTGTTGGCTGACACATAGATATCATCCTTGCTGAAGCCACCCAATGTTGTATGGCTGCGGGTGTGGTGTTGTCAACAATCCCAACTGTTTGACGACCTCTACTAAGATGAGGTTTTTCTAGATTCCACTATCAACAATAAATGCAGTGGGGTCCCCTTCACCCACATCTGTGAATGAAAAAGGCGCTCCCCCTCTTCAGGATCTGTTGGTTCTTCTGGTTGAATTGTTGTGGTTGTGACAATAGCAGTTGGGTCTGCGTCAATGATATGTCCTTTACCAATATTTTCATAATCAAATTCTGAATCAAGGTTCAGCTCCTTGTCTTTGATATTTGCCACCAATGACTATTTTGAGCGACATTCATCGGTGTTGTGCCAGGGGCTTTTATGGAAATCACACCATTTTTCGGTGTCCTTCTTTATCTTCCCGTGACCCTTATTTTCTTATGTCTTGGACTGGTTTTCGGGAGACTGTTTGTTAGGGTCATGTTTGTCATACTTTGGTTGTTGCGGATTTGTAGATCCAAATTCCCGTTTGTTCTGGTGCTTAAATTTCTACTCAATTTTAAAAGCATATTAATAAGCAAGATCGAGTGATGAGATGTTCAGAAAATCCATTTCAGTCTGGATGTATCTGTGTAGAGCCCCACGGTATTTTAGAACCAAATGTCTCGCAAAGTATTTGATACCCAGCTTGGTACGCAAGGTATGGAAGGTATTAGTGAACTCCATAACTGCTTGGTCCCTCTCTTATCGCAGTGTGGTCCATATCATGTGTTGGTCCTCATAGTTGACAACAAGGTAATATTGTTCCTTTACCGCATCCACAAAAAAATACCAAGTGGGATTGGCCCCATATATTCCAGACTACTCTGTGGAACTTTTCTCTCAGTAAGTTTCCCACCAATTTTTGACATGAGGGAGAGCTTTAAGAAGTNTTGTCGAAAAAATTGTGAACAGAGAAATAACCTTCTAGCAGAGTTAACCATTTTTCTAGGGCTTCTGCATCTATTTGTCCTTCAAATACAGGAATATCAAAATTAACTTGTACCTTGAAAGATGAGGTGCCTCCAAAGTGGCTTCTTGATGAAGATGCACCTAATGCTATCGACAAGCGTTGAAGGATGTGGGCAAAATTCTCCATTGTTTCGTCCCTCTGTCGCGCGAGAGCTTGCTCAAGCAACCGATTGATAGGATCGTCTTCTCCATAATTTTTATTTTCTTCCACCATTGAGGGTTTCTTGGTTGTGTGAGAGTGATTATCTTCAAGAGAGATAAGCTAGAGACCCAAATTTCTATACTCGGACCTCGTCGGGGACATGCACTGAAAAAATGATCAAGAGCAGCCTGCTCTGATACCACTGATCCGGATTATTTTCGGCACGAAATGAGAGCTGAGATATAATAAAGAAATGCACAAAGATATCACGTATATCCAATAATATAACATAAATATATCAAATATGCAACCATAAACACAGAGATACAGTAATACACGATTTCTATTAATGAAAGAAATGTACAGAGACTGTAAAAATACAGAGTGAAAGACTTGCTAGAATGGTGGCAGCTTATCTCTAAGAAGAGATGTGACAGCTACTTGCATTCACAAGAGGATGATTACAATGAGGCTCTGAAGACCTTTTTAAAATAAAAAGGAATGCCAGAAACCCTAGACATCCAAAAACCTAACCATAGAATATGAAGTGCCAAAAGTCATGTGGGCCCCGTTTGGGTAAGTTACTACATCAACTTCTCGGGGTCATAACTTTTGCATACGATCTCTGTTTTAGGAATATGATAGCTCGTTGGAAAGGTATCATTGAGAAGATTCATTTTTAGGGCTCAATAATTCTTTCAAGTATCATTAAGAACCTCAATCTCGAAAAACCTTCATTTAGGTCCTCAAAATGGCCCCGGAAGTTAAAACCTGTTAAAAATAGTAAATTGCCAAAATTGACAGAAAAATGTTTAGAGCCAGTCAGAAAAGGTGGGTGGCCACCGATATCCACCTGGATCAATACTCCCTTATTAGGAAGCAATGGTCTCCATTGAGTTGAGTTCTCGGGGGAGAGGGAAAATCGTTTGTTGGATCTTCATCTTGGTGAGTTGCTTGTATTGTTGGAGATGCCACACTGCTTTGTTTGTGGAACTCTTTCATGAACCTGTTAAAGCTGAGGCTATTCAAAAAGTCGAGCTACATGAGAGGACAGTGTGTAGAAGGTATATTTGCGCTTTGTTGCAACCTTGCCGACCTACTTATGTTGGATACAAGGTGCAGAGGGTGAGGCTGTAGTGGTTGCAGTGTCCTTATGTTCCCCTTTTGAACAGATTGTGAAGAAGATGAATTTTGCAATATGAGATACTACCTTGCGACACTTTTTAGCTGGAACAATAGTTGGAACTACCTCTCGTATTCTGTAGAGATGACCCCCCAAAGTAAAAATGACACTACGGGGTCGAGACTCATAAACAACATGGCGTCTCCACATATATGGTTGGCCCAATAGAACATCATAGACATCCAGTGGGGAAACATCACAT
>JASDQU010032113.1:2891-14047 GCA_032191745.1 Picea mariana | reverse complement strand
ATTTAGCTTCATCAGTGATTGGTAGCTTATATAGCCACCATATCCTTGTCCAATATACCACAAACCCCACCAAAGTCATTAAAAATTATGGGATTTTTCAATTTGAAGAAGACGCTACAACCACACCATGGCATGTATCTTCTCCTCTTAACCTAACACCTGCTACTCATCCACTACATAAATTCAAAGAGCATCTTCCCAGGTTTTCAAGAAATAACATTGTCACTACAAATGAACACCTGGTGGAATTTTCTAATGCTTGTCACAACATAGGAGTCAATGACAACGATACTTTCATGTGCTTATTTGTCAATTCCTTGGAAGGAAAGGTTGCGGCCGATTTCTTTGACCTTCCTCCTAAGATTATGTCTACTTGGGAGGAGTTAGTCTACTGTTTTAAATCCACCTATGGGAAATATAAAATCCTAGCTGAGCAGTTACGGGAGTACAATAACATCGCCTATAAGAATGGTGAAACCATCAAGTCCTTCAACTTGTGTTTCACTAAGTTATACAATCAAATCCCTGAACTCATTCGAACTCAGAACTAAGATGCTTTCATGCATTATTACAATGCATTACCTTCCCCTTATCGTCATAGGATTGAGGAAAAATCCATTGATAACCTCAGTTTTGCTCTGCATACTTGTTTAGAGTATGAAGAACAGCTTGAAAGAATAGGTCTTCCTCAAGGAGAATCGGTTAAATGGATAGACATGTCTGCCCTCTTACATATTGTACAAGACATGAATAATCGTATGATATCATATGAGTGAAAGGGAAATGTCTCCCCTCTCACCCCTGGAGCTTCATCCTATTTTGCACCCCCCTTTAGAAATCCAATTGAAAATAATTTTCAGCCTAAAGCTATCATGCCTCGAAGTTGGTGTAACTTTTGCGAGGAACACCACGAGGAGACCACATGTGAGGTAAAAAAGAGTGCCAGAGATAAGATCTTTGATAAAATAATGGAAACTACCATTGTTGTCCTAGATTTTGCAGAGCCAAAAGATGTCATGATCATTAATACTAGGAACAAATCCTACGCTCCCAAAGGCAAATATGATCCTCCCTGCAATTATTCTAGCCCGAGCTCATCCTCACCAACTGCTACTATTTAGGTTCCTAAGGTTCCTGATGGTCAAGGAATTACCTCCCCTCTCCCCTCTTCAAAGTACAATATCCTGAATCAATTCGCCAACATCAAAGCAGATGCAACCCTTCTGGACATGGTTGTCGTCCCTGAACAATAGAGGCATCTAAAAAAACTCATGGAAGGAAAATATTTCATTGTATCCAACCTCTATGAAGAGATAAATGAAGAGGATTCATCTATAAATAAAGTAGGTGTACATAACTTTAGATACCCTGTAAAAAATCCCCCTTTTTTATATTTATGTAAAGATTATGGATAAGATCGCCCATTGTTTCCTCATTGATGACGGTTTGGGCCCATGTGTAATGTCGAAGATTATTATGGAATACATAGGCTTGTCTTGTACAAATGAAAACGCTATAAGAATGCTCTCTTATAATAGTATACGACAAATGACCATAGGTGAGATTAAAGATGTGACCTTAGTTTTGTGCTCACACCCTGAAATAGGGACAACCCTTAGTATTCAAGTAATTGATATGCCAGTAAGAAATTACTCAATCATCTTGGGAAGAGATTAGCAAGCTTTGACAGGTGGATACCTCTCACTCGATGGGACAAACTTATACATTCCTCGGAATGGTAAAAACATTATAGTCCTTAGAGAGGGAAGGATTTCACCTTACATAGAAATTGTTCCACAATCTAATCTGAATTATATCGAAGAGGACCTAGGGGTGTATTCCATATTTGTCGAGGAGGATAACATTCCCTTGGAAAAAAATGATTTAGATGATGGTATGTGGCACATGCACTTTGATGGTTCATTCTCTAATGAAGGTAACAGAGCTGCCATTATATTGATTTCTCCAGTAGGAAAAATCCATAACTTTTCTTATAGGTTGGAGTTTTCTTGCACAAACAATGTCACCGAATTCGAAGCTTTGTTATTAGGCATTGAAAATGCCTATAATGTTGGTTGTGGTCACCTTACAGTTTTTGGATATTCTGAGATTGTTGTGAACCTTGTACATAAGATATACTCTCCTAGCAACAAGTTGATGAAACGATACACCCAAACTATTTGGGAACTTATCTCAAACCTATTATCTTTCAACATTACTCATGTTAAGAGGGAGTTAAACTCAATGGTTGATTGGTTAGCTATTTTTGCAGCCTCTTCTAATCGGAAATTTATTCCACACTGACCTGATTGTACTTTTCAATCTATATATAGTCCACATATCCCTGACAATATAGAATCTTGGAAGGTCTTCCCTAGCGATGAGAGCATCTATGCTTTCATTCAAAATGAACCTTATAAGCCCAAGGAAATTATATCCATAGAAGATAATAAGATTCCTAAGGGCTTGACTCCTCTAGAGAGTTCATTTTCATCGAGTGATGTAGGAAATAAAGAGAAATAGAAAGAAGAGGAGTCGAAAAGGAAGGTGGGTGAAACCATCTCCTTGAACATTGGGACACCCGAGTCTCCAAAGAATGTTAAAATATGTGCCCAATGTTTTGATGAAGAGAAAATGAATTTCGTCGAGCTACTTGGTGAATTTCAAGATGTTTTTTCTTGGTATTATGAGGATCTTCGTGGTTTTGATCTTTCTCTGATACAACATGTCATTCTCATCAAGGAATGCATAAAACCAGTTGGGAAAAAAAAAGACCTATCAACCTTGCACTGGAAGAAACTATTCAAAAGGAGTTGGAAAAACTCTTGAAGACTGGAATCATCTTTCCGGTCAAGTATTCTGAATGGGTTTCAAATTTGGTTCCTATTCGGAAAGCCACTGATCATATCATATTTTTTGTGGATTTTCATGCATTTAATCAGGCTATTATGAAAGATCACTTTCCTCTCCCTAACATGGAAATGATTATGCAGCAAGTTGCAAGGTCACAGATGATGCCCTTACTTGATGGTTTTTCCGGTTATAATCAAATAAAGATAAAAGGGGAATACACATACAAAACCACCTTTATTACTCAGTGGGGTAACTTGATTTATGGACGTATGCCTTCTGTCTTATCTGATGTGAGTACCACTTTAAAAAGACCTATGCAAATAACTTTTGACGATTTGATCGGTAAGATTATTCATGTCTATCTTGATGATCTAATCATGCACTTTAAAGGGATATTAATTCTCTCAAAGTTTCAAGAATTATGGCTGGGTCCTTTCAAGATCGTTTTTTCCTGGGTACTAACTCTTACATTCTAAAGGATTTATAGGAGCGATTTTTTTCCTACAACACTAACGATTCTCACTTGAAACACTACGTGGAACCAACTTGAAAAGTTTTAACGTTGTTTGGATTTTCTATATATTAGTAGTCTAGTTCTGCTTTCATTCTCACCACTGATTTTCATTTCTGCTTTTACAGTAGTTTAATTTATGCTTTCCTTTTAAATAGCTTTCCTGCCGCTTTTACAATTCTGTCATTTTATTTCTTCTATTCTAAATTTTGCAGTCCTATTTCTATCATGAATTTTATTTATTTTCATCTTTTAGTTTAATTTCAGTCAAGAATAAAATTTTGATCAGTTCTACCCCAGTGACACTCCTGCGAGGTATTGTTAGTCAATAACAATAAATCTTACATGGTTGTTACGATGTTCCTCCTGAAAGCATAATTGAATTTGTTATCTTCTTTCACTTTTGTCTTATAAAGACTTGGTTATCTCTCGCTTCTTCTTTCCATTTCTTCATCCATTTGAGAGTTAAAAGAGCAAGTTCATAATTTTTTCTACTTGAAGTAAAGAGAAAATTTGGTTGAATGATTATGCATACAGGGATAAACCCCCTCATGCTTAACATTTTTCATGACTTATTCCCAAATTCCCGGTCATTTTTCCATTAAATTTGCTCACTTCCCCATCTTGCATAATCATTTTGGTTATAGTTTCTTGATCAACTGTTCTTGGTCTGTGAAACCATATGTTATGAGTTATTAATTTTTTGGAAACAGATTTCCCTGTGGAGTCGCCAGTTTTTTGACGATAAAAATCGCAACGAGGATTTCGTCCACAAAGTATTGCTAAAGCCTGTTATGTAAACTATGTTAATGATATATAATACTAATAGGTGGGACCCCCTTATAGACTAGAGTCTCAGAGTTGGGCTTATCACGCATATAATGATGTTGTTTCAATGTTGCTTACAGGGTTCTACATGATTGATTATTAAGTATTAGTTTTGTTTGCGACATAGTGGCAGATGAATAATGCATTTTATGCGTTGATTCTGTTATTATAAGCTCTAAAATTCCATGTTATGAATGGATTATATTTACTGTTATTACATTGCTATTGTCACCATGATTCATTACCTATTACACATGCACAAGACACATGTTAGTAACAACAAGAAACAATAGAAATGGAAAGGGACTTATGAAAACAAAATCCAAGAAAGGGAACTATACTATACTATGCTATGTTATACTATGTGCAAATAATTAAAAGGAATTATTGTTGTTAGGATATTTAGACACTTAGGAGTTAGTTAATATCTACTTGGTCTAATGTGTTGTTAGGTAAAAGTGTGTTTCTTTAGTATGCATTAGTGTGCATTTGTAGTTAGGAAATTCGACAGTCACGATATGTTCCCAACACAGAGTGATCTGATGGTTCATACTCTCATCGATCTTAATGGCCATTGATTTGTGGCTTAACACCTGATTGGTCTGTGATCTCTATTTAAAGAGAAGGGAGAGTCATTTTCCAATGATCGATTGTGAGAATCTCTCTTGTAAAATCTCTCTGTAATATTTTTCTTTGCATTAATAAACTGCTCCAAGTGGTCGCGTTGGTTGGGATCGTGGATGTTTCCTCATAGGGGTTTTACCACGTGAAAACATCTGTGTGTTGATCTTTGATATAGTTATGTGAGTGGTTACTGAAGGTGTTCATCCTCTGTTGGAATACCTGTGTTGTTGAACATGGTATCAGAGCCTGTTTGAATACCCGCTCTTGTTGTAGATTGAGATCGTGAAGCTGAGTTGTCTCATATCCATTTTCTGCCATTTTTGTACATTTCTGGACTGAGAGGACTATTCCATTTCATCTGGAGCACTCATTTCAGTCATGAACACTTTTCGTTTCACTCGAAAAGGTTTCTGTTTGCCCAAGATAATGCCATTACAATCAGATCCAGAGGTATAAAATTTGAATACGCATTTTTTAAATTTTTTGCAAAGAAGTATTTTGGTTTTATTTCAGTTTTGTATTTTTATTTCCAGGTTGGTACTCTTTTAGATCTACATATGCTCTTTGCTCCGTGCCTTGTGTGATCTCGGAAAATCAGCAACAGATAGGAAAAGGTGCATCTTCTGGGTAAGCTAACCGAGATCTAACCCTTGTTGTCATTGAGAAGCGAAATGTTTTTCTTGTGTGAAAAGAGTTTTTTTTTAGCATGCTCTCCAAGGTCGTCTTCAACAACAACAACAAAAATCCTCCTTATGAACATTACAATATGTTTTGCTAGATCATTTTGTTTAAAAGTTGCCTTATTAAGTAAGAGGTCTTGAGTTCAAGTCTCTCTTTTGTTACTTGTTTTTGAAAAAATTCATGCTAAAATTGTAAAGTGTATTTCACTTCAAGTATAAAAGTGAATCACTATAAGTAGTTTTAATATTTTATTTTAGAGTTAATTATTTTGCATGCATCTTTTCTGTTATAATGTAACTTCATTGTAAAAGTGATCCCCACTTCTATTTATAAAAGTGGATCACTCCATAAAGCAACTTACACTATCACGTGGTCATTTGGTTACCGTTTATGCCTTTTTTAAAAAGGGCATAACTCTCACTTCGGAAGTCTATTTTTAGTGTTGTTTTTTTTTAAACTGCACAACTTTTCGAGCTCTTTCCATCCATCTCATTAGTTTCAATTTTTAAATCCATATTATCTACATATTTAATATGGATTCTGCAAGTAATGTCTTGCTTACCGGCAACAACTACTTCCAATGGAAATCTCATATGGAAGATTTATTCAGAAGTAAATGCTCATAACATATTACCTTGGGAAAGAAAAAAGAACCCATTGATGATGATAAGAAATCCAAGTGGGATAATAGGAGTGACGAAGCATGTGGACTAATCGGAATGTCCATCTATTCTTATTTAAGGTACCACCTTCAAGAAATAGATGACCTCGTAGAAGCTTGGTTAAAGATTGAATCTGTGTTTGGTAAACTCAATATTATTCGATCACAACAGTTAGAAAATCAAATACTGACCTCAAGTCCAAGTGATTTTTATTTTCTTAGAGAATATCTATCTAGGTTTAAAACACTCAGAATTTTATGTGAATAATGTAAGATAAAAATGGAGGAAGAGCATTGCATATATCTTATTCTTTCTAAGCTAGGTAGTGCATATTATGTGTTTGTATCTACATTTTATGCCATGAGAGAGGCTCTAGGGAAAGCTTATGAAAAACCCACTCTTGAGTCCTTTTTTGTTGTTTTGATTAGAGAGGAAGATAATCATGTACAACTTGGAGTGATGAACAATTTAGGTACCTCCAACAAAGCCTTAGTTGCCCAGCAGAAAGATAAACCTAGGTATCCCAAGAAGAAACATCCTCGCTACAACAACAAGCAACATAAGGGTCCCAAACCCTCTCAAACAGCTTCAGCTCCTAATGGTGACAATGGAGCAAAATATAAAAATAAGAAGACTAACAGACATTGCAACTTTTGTGATAAAGATGGTCATGATGAGTCTAAATGTTTCAAGAAGATGGCAGTTTTAAAAGCAGTGATGAAGAAGCACAACATCAGTATTGATTCTACTTCTTCTTCTTCTTCTCATGGACATGCACTTTCTGCTTTTGGTTTCTCCTTCAATACAAATTCTACTTCTGATGAGTGGCTTATTGATTCTGGAGCATCTTATCATATGGCTAAGGATAAAGCCATATTTTCTGCTCTAAATGAATGTAACACCAAGAAAATANAGAGGCTCTAGGGAAATCTTATGAAAAACCCACTCTTGAGTCCTTTTTTGTTGTTTTGATTAGAGAGGAAGATAATCATGTACAACTTGGAGTGATGAACAATTTAGGTACCTCCAACAAAGCCTTAGTTGCCCAGCAGAAAGATAAACCCAGGTATCCCAAGAAGAAACATTCTCGCTACAACAACAAGCAACATAAGGGTCCCAAACCCTCTCAAACAACTTCAGCTCCTAATGATGACAATGGAGCAAAATATAAAAATAAGAAGACTAACATACATTGCAACTTTTGTGATAAAGATGGTCATGATGAGTCTAAATGTTTCAAGAAGATGGCAGCTTTAAAAGCAGCGATGAAGAAGCACAACATCAGTATTGATTCTACTTCTTCTTCTTCTTCTCATGGACATGCACTTTCTGCTTTTGGTTTCTCCTTCAATACAAATTCTACTTATGATGAGTGGCTTATTGATTCTGGAGCATATTATCATATGGCTAAGAATAAAGCCATATTTTCTGCTCTAAATGAATGTAACACCAAGAAAATATTTGTTGGTGATGATAGATCTCTTAGTGTTATAGGATATGGAACATTTCAAGTAGACAATGGTCATTTCAATGATGTATTATGTGTTCCAAGTCTTTCCTGTAACCTTCTATCAGTCTATCAAATCACTCATTCAAGTGAAGGTAAAATCGTCGAGTTTTCACCTCATCAATTTGTAATCAAGGATCTAAAATATCCTAAGCATGTTCTTGCAACTAGAATTGTTGATGATATTACCAGGTTGTACAAGTTTGACAACTTTGGTTCATCATCTTTTTCATCATTTTTTGTTGCTCATAGAGATGACTTGAGCAAACTTTGGCATGAGCGGTTTGGTCATCTAAACTATCGTTCATTGCAGCAACTATGTAATCAATAGATGGTGACTGGTCTTCCTCTTGTTTCATGCAGAGATGGTGTCTGTATCGGTTGTGTTCTCAGCAAACATCATCAGGACAATTTTGACAAACATGCCTCTTGGCATGCCTCAGGCCCTTTACAGCTTGTTCACAGTGATTTGTGTGGTCCATTGTCTTCTCCTTCCTTTTCTGGGTGCAATTATTTCTTAACTTTCATTGATGATTTTTCCATATGTACTTGGGTTCACTTCTTAAAACTTAAGAGTGAAGTTTTTGACAAGTTTTTGGCCTACAAGGCCCTTGTAGAAAAAAAAATTGCTCATCAAATTCAAAATTTAAGAACAGATAATGGAGGCGAATATGTGAACTATAATTTTACAAGTTAATACACTACATAGGGCATCCAAATGCAACACATTGTTCCATATACACCACAACAAAATGGTGTTGCTGAGAGAAAGAACTGCACATTAAAAGAAATGGCTAATTGTATGATCCAATCTAAGGGATTAAGTCTAAAGTATTGGGCAGAAGCAATCAACTGTGAAAATTACATAATCAATCGCACTCCCATGAAGGCTCTTAAACATGTAACACCGAAATAATCTTGGACCAAAATTAAACCAGATGTAAGTCACTTCCATGTATTTGGCAATATAGCATGGGCTCACATTCCTGTTGAGAAAAGGAAAGCATTGCAGCCTAAAAGTGAGAAGTGTATATTTTTTGGTTATTATAAAGATATCAAAGGTTATAGACTTCTTCAACCACATTGTAATGAAATTATTCTTAGAAGAGATGTTAAATTTGATGAAAATCTCTTGGCCTGCAAGCCTAATTTGGTGGTTGTGCCTTCTTTGGCCTGCACGCCACCTTCGACGTTTGTGCCTTCTTCTGTTCCTATTTTGGTTTCTTCTTCAAATAATGACAGTGAGGATGAAAATCCACCTCTGCCTGCTCACCTTCCTCCAGATGATTCCTTTGAACCTGAACCAACACCAGTTCCACCGCTTCCTAGATGGGTCTATTCAACACAAGAATCAGTTGGTGATCTTGTCGGTGATCCTTCAGATCAACGTTGAACACGTTCACAGTTCCAGTGAGCCTATTCTATTTTGTCTCAAGTTTCAGAGACTCGTGATCCAGAGACATTTGCAGAAGCTTCAGGTCATCCATATTGGGATACAACAATGAATGAAGAGTATCATTTTTTAATGGAAAACAATACTTGGGATCTTGTACCTCTTCCAAAAGGAATAAAACTTGTCAGATGTAAATGGGTCTATAGAACTAAGTATTCATCAAATGGAAGTATTGAAAGACACAAGGCTTGGTTAGTTACCAAAGGATTTTCCCAAGCTGAAGGCATTGACTATAATGAAACCTTTTCCCCTATAGCCAAAATGAATTCCATCTGCCTTGTTCTTGCCCTTGTCGCCTCACATAAATGGGAGGTCCATCAGATGGATGTTAAATCCACCTTCTTGCATGGTGATTTGAAAGAAGAAATCCACATGGAACAACCTCTTGGCTATATCCAGAATGACTCTAGCCTTGTTTGTCGCCTTAATAAATCTCTTTATGGTCTTAAGCAAGCTCCCCGAGCTTGGTATGCCAAAATGGACACCTTTCTTATTGCCACTGGATTCTCTAGATGCCTTTATGATCCTAATGTCTATAAGAAGAAAGTAGGAAGCCATCTCATAATCCTTGTCCTTTATGTTTATGACCTTATCCTTACTGGTAGTGACCCAAAACTTTTAAACCATGTGAAAAATAGCCTTAAGAAGAAATTTGAAATGACAGACTTAGGCTTTTTGCACTATTTCCTTGGCCTCCAAGTTTTGCAAACCCGTGAAGGAATTTTTCTTTCCTAGTCTAACTATGCTTGTGACCTTCTTCGTCGCTTTCACATGGATGATTGTAATCCAACCCCTTCTCCCTTCCAGTCTGGAGTCAATCTTACTGCCACATGTACTTCTCCCGAAGTTGATGCCACCCTGTACCGTCAGTTAGTTGGTAGCCTCTTATACTTGACTCATACTCATCTTGATCTTTCCTTTGTTGTTGGTCTTGTTGCCTATTATATGAAAACACCCCATGAAAGCCATTGGAAAGAAGCTAAAAGGATACTTCGCTATGTTCGTGTTACAGTTCAGTTCAAGGGGGACTCCTTTATTGGTTGGTTTCACTGATTTGGATTGGGTTGGTGAACCTAATGATCGAAATTCTACTTTAGGTTATGTTTTCAACCTTGGTTCAGGACCTATCACTTGGGCCTGTAAGAAACAACATGCTATTGTACTTTCTTCATCATAAGCAGAGTACTGAGCAGCGGTTAATGCAAGTTAGGAAGCCTTGTGGCTTCGACAGATCCTTTCAGAGTTTGGATTCCAGCAACAACATCCGACTAGCCTTTGGTGCGACAATCAGAGTGCCATCAAGCTTGCCAAAGACCTAGTTCAACATCATCATAGAAATCACATCGAGCTACACATGCACTTCATCAGAAAGCTCATTCATGATCAAGTTATTGAAGTGCTCTTTTTCCCTACAGAAGATCAAGTTGTAGACATTTTCACAAAGTCTCTTATAGAAGCGAATTTTTCCAAACCTCGATCTATGTTAGGCATTTAGGAAGTTGTCATTAAGGGGGGATAGGCTTAATGCCTCCTTCCTTCTCCTATTGTGTCACTATTGTAAATCCTTCAATCCTATCCCAATTTTTTCTTAAGGGAGGATGTTAGGATATTTAGACACTTAGGAGTTAGTTAAGATCTACTTGGTCTAATGTGTCATTAGGTAAAAGTGTGTTTCTTAGTGTGTTTCTTTAGTATGCATTAGTGTGCATTTGTAGTTAGGAAATCCGATGATCACGATATGTTCCCTATATAGAGTGATCTGACGGTTCATACTCTCCTCGATATTAATGGCCATTGATCCATGGCTTAACACCTGATTGGTCCATTATCTCTAATTAAAGAGCATGGAGGGTCATTTGTCGATGATCGATTGTGAGAAACTCTCTTGTAAAATCTCTATGTAATTTTTTTCTTTGCATTAATAAACTGTTCCAAGTGGTCGCGTTGGATGGGGTCATGGATGTTTCCCCGTAGGGGTTTTACCATGTGAAAACATCAGTGTGTTGATATTTTATATGGTTATGTGAGTGGTTATTG
>JASDQU010032111.1:21830-32070 GCA_032191745.1 Picea mariana | reverse complement strand
GCTAAAAATAGATTTAGCACGTCCTGGTCATTAATGACAGGATCGTTTGTAATTTGAGTTATAAATACTTCACCTTTCGAAGTATTGAGGGTTGTTGATCTTCACACCCTGAAGCTATCAGACTATAATATTTTTGAAGAGATCTTCCATTAGTACAAAGAGGCACTTTTACAGGATTCTTGTGTGTATTCACTGGTGATGTTGTTCTTTCTACGTTAACTATTATTCTTACTTTTTTATCATATTGTTTTCTAAATCTAATCTTTAGAATTAACGAAAGTTGCAGGATTTATCTCGTATACCCTGTATCTGACTCAAAATATTAAAATGTTTATCTTCTCATTTTACAATAAAGAAATTCTTAACTGCTTCTTTGTTGTAATTGTCTTTCTCACCTTTTCTGTTATTCCTCATTTATGCTACTAAAGAATCCAGTGATTATATCATCTCGCCCTGTGAAATTTTTCCTTTGCATTTCTGGTTTGGATTTCATAATTTATTCAAGACATAGACCCCATAGCCCAATGGATGTGTAGACTATCTCAACCAACTCGACAAACACTACGACAACAAAAACCGACTTATTTATTCACCTAGCCTAATATTTAAAATTTGAAACATAGCTAAATCATATAGAGAGATCCCTCTCTGAAGTTGGAAGGGCTAGATCCCAGCTTCAAAAGAGGTTGGATAAAGTTACCTTAGTAGATTTCTTCTACTGTCAACCTCTAGGAAATTTACCAAGTGCTAACAGAATGCAAACTCAATATGAAGTAAATAATTCCTCCAGAGTAAATTTTCTCTCAAAGTGGAATTCTTTCTCCTTTTTCAATAACTCAGAATTGGCCTATTTATAGCCTTCAAAATGGAACTGAAGGGCTGAGTCAGAATGTTTCAAATATATGGAAGGCCATGGATTAGAGATCTCTTGTCGTGACATGGAAACTCGACATTTAATTTCATTTTCTATCACAAATCCCAATGTACGTGGGCTGTAGTGGATCAGCCTATGTATACGCATGATGTATAGTGTGCAAGATGTGTATATGTTGAAACATATTAATTTTTGTCTTTGGATTTTATCAACAAGGAAGATAAGTATGCATAGGTAAATGGAATAAGGTCCTTTTTGCAAGATTTCATAGGGTGAGGAAAATATTGCTATAACAACCCTTTAAGGAGCCCAAAGATCGAAGAAAGGAAAAGCTCAAAAGAGATAGCAGGAAAATTCTTCAATAGGGAGGAGACCCTTTGAATTTTCGTGAATCAACGAGCAAGATCCATCCAGGAGGGAGAAGAATCCTTTCAAATCGTTAGATATGAGATAGTTGCATGGTGGTTAGCCGTGGAGTCCTTCGCATTTTGTGGTTCAGAGTTTTCCAAGCGTTTAAAGAGAGGATATCGCCAAATTCGCGAAGAGCGAAGTGAATCCTAGCCATTGGTGACTGCGAGGACACGTGGCAGAAATATGGAAGTTCCAAGAGATAGAGCTTCGGAGGAATTTTTGTGGAGTGAGGTGTAATATTTGTGAAGTCATGGAGACCAAAGTTGATCTAGACTGTTGGATCCAGGAGGACACGCAACAGAGATCCGTTTGTTCCAACAAAAAGGAACTTCGAGGAAAACGAGAGGTGAAGGCATTAGAAGTCCCGAAGGTTGAAGCATTGGACCCCATCGAGACCATCCATTGGAGAAGGATGCGTGGATCTTGATCCACAACTTCATCGAAAAAAAATTTCAAGGGGAAAAGGATTTGAGACGTTTTGATCTCCCGAAGGTCGGATTTTGAATGGACACAACAGTTGGCTGTGGGAGAGACGAGAATCTTGATCTGCCCAGGCGAGTTTGTGGTTTGGGTTTAGAAGGAAGAGTGTTGCATTTTTTACCAAAAAACAGCCAGAGACTAAAATCTGAAGTGTCTATCGGGGTTTAATCGCGATCATAGCTCGAGGTCATATGTGGAGAAGGGCTAGTGAAAAAGAGCTAGTGCCTGAAATTTGAAAATTTGAAAATTGCTTAGGAAGGGGCCTGCAGGTTCCATACGAACTATGCCTAAGGTGACATAAGGAACTATGTTCAATTTGGGGTGAGGCCAACAAGGTCTCAAGGAGATAATCCAGCTTAGGTAGTTAAAGATCCTTGACTGGGAGGTCACGCAACCCGGAGGAGAGAAGGGGAGCCTGCATCAAGTGGTATCAAAGATTAAAGAGCTCAAATTGAACTCTTTGTGAGGGGATAAAAGGTCATCAAAATTCCACTTAGAATACATGAAGAGCTACATGTATAAAATTAAGCTATAGAAGTGAAATGAAAGATCTTCACGCAAGGTTGGATGCGATGGAGAAAACTCAAAGGAGGGATCCTAATGTTGGAGACATCAGTGATGTAGAAAGAGAAGAAATAGAGGTTGAAGAAGATGCATTGGAAGATGCTACCGAGGAACACTTGCTGAGAGCAGTGGTCAAATTGGGAGGTAGAGAAATGATAGACATCCCAATGTATGAAGGAAATCTAGATGCAGAAGAGTTTCTTGATTGGATATGAGCAATGGATAAATATTTTGAATATGAATACATCGATGAGGAGAAGAAGGTGAGACATGTTGTCACCATATTAAAATGACATGCAGCACTATGGTGGGATGAATTGCAGGCTGACAGACGAAGAAAAGGTAAGAAAAAAATTAAGAGTTGGGATAGAATTGTAGCCAAGTTGAAGGATAGGTTCATACCCAAATATTATCAGATAAATTTATTCAGGAAATTGCATAACTTGAGACAGAAGGGAATGATTGTGAAAGAATACAAAGAGGAGTTTTATAGTTTGAACATCAGGACTGTACAGAAGGAGAAAGATGATGAAAAAGTTGTCAGGTATATAAATGGCCCGAGGTATGAGATCCAGGATTAAATCAACATTATGATAGTGAGGACAGTGGAGGATGATTATAAGATGGCACTGAAGGAAGAAGAGAAGTTGGCTAGGAAATAGAGTCAACGAGGCAGAGGAAGAATTCCAAATAGAGGTAACGAAATTTCCCAGAACAAGGCACAAAGTCCCAAGGGTGAGACTGAAAAACCACATAGTCACTTAGAAAGAGGAGGAAGTTCTTGAGGGAGACAGAGTGGTGGAATAAATTCTTCTCCTAGAGGAAGAGGAAGAGGTAGAGGAGGAGAGGTAAGGTGTTATACCTGTGGAAATACATGACACATGTCTTCAGAATGCCCCGAGAAAAATATAGAAGGAGGTGAATCTCACATTTTGGAAGCACAAAAGTTTTGTGTTGAAGAAGAAGGTGTAGAAGATGGAAGATCCATGATGTTGAAGAAGGTTCTATTGAAACCAGAGCCAGAGGTTGAAAATCCAGTGCAAAGGAACAATTTGTTTAGGACTGCTTACAAGACTAAAGATAGAGTATGCAAAGTGATAGTTGACAATGGGAGCACTGATAACTTAGTATCCACAGAGATGGTGGATAAATTGGAGCTGGAGACAATTGCACATCCAAAGCCATATAAAGTCTCATGGTTGCAAAAAGGTCCCCAGGTAATGGTCACTAAACAATGTCTCATTGAATTTAAAATAGGAGGATATAGAGATGAGATTCTGTGTGATGTGATTCCCATGGATGTATGTCATGTTTTTTGGGGGAGACCATGGTAGTTTGGCAGGAATGTCATTCATGATGGGAGAAAAAATACTTATACTTTGGAGAAGAATGGTAGGACACACATGTTGCTACCAATAAAAGAGAAGAAAGTAAAGGAAGAAGCCAACACAAGTATACTTCTCATGAGTGGGAAGGAGATCCTGAATGAGTTTAAGAAGGCACAAGAGATGCAGTTTGTTGTGGTGAGGAAAACCAGAGTTGTCCTTACAATTACTTCTATGGATGATTTGCATGAGGAAGTTTAGGAGCTGTTGGAGAATTTTGTTGACATAGTAGTGGATGAGTTACCTAATTCATTTCCACCCATCATAAGTATCAACCATCACATTGATCTAATACCAGGAGAAAATTTTCCAAACAAAGAAGCATACAAATTGACCCCTCAAGAGAATTAGGAGGTAAAGAGACAAATCTAGGATTTATTAGAAAAGGGTTTGGTCAGAGAAAGACTGAGTCCATGCACAATACCAAATGTGTTGAGTCCGAAGAAGGATGGAGGATGGAGAATGTGTATAGATTCAAGATCCATAAACAAGATCACCATCAGGTACATATTTTCATTGCCAAGGATGGATGACTTAATGGATTGTTTAAGTGGAGCAATTTTTTTTTCAAACATAGATTTGAAAAGCGGATATCACCAGATAAGGATGAGAGAAGGTGATGAATGGAAAACACCCTTCATTACAACTGAAGGGTTGTATGAGTGGCTTGTTATGCCATTTATCTTAACAAATGTCCCAAGTACTTTTATGAGATTGATAAATGAGGTATTGAAAGATTTCATAGGTAAGTTTGTGATTGTATATCTGGATGATATTTTGGTCTTCAGTAAATCTAAAGAAGAGAATTTGAGACATCTAACATTAGTGATGAGAAGATTGCAACATGAGAAGCTATTGATAAATCTGAAGAAGACCTCTTTTATGAAGACAAAACTCATTTATTTGGGTTTTGTGATCTCTTCAAATGAATTGAATATGGATCCAAAAAAGGTGAGAGCAATCAAAGAATGGCCATCACTACGGAGCATATTTGAGGTGAGAAGCTTCCATGGATTAGCAAATTTCTATAGGAAGGTCATTAGAAATTTCAGTGGAATTTATGCACAAATATTGGATACAGTGAAGAAGAGGCACAAGTCTTTTAAGTGGACATAAGAGGCTGAGAAAAGTTTAGAGATATTTAAGGAGAAGATAACAAAACAACCAATTCTAGTGTTACCAAATTTTATGAAGACATTTCAAGTAAGGTGTGATGCTAGTGGAGTCAGAATTAGAGCAGTCTCGAGCCAAGATAATAGGCCTATTTCATATTTCAATGAGAAGTTGAATGACACTAAGAAGAAATACTCCACATATGATAAGGAATTGTATGAAATAATTCAATCCTTGAAGAAATAGAGGCAGTAGCTTGTTCCAAAAGAATTTATTTTGTATAGTGATAATCAGGCTTTACAATTCATAACTAGACATGAGAAGTTAAATCAGAGACATGCTAAGTGGATAGAGTTTATGAAAAGTTTCGCGTTTTTCATTAAACATATTTCTGGTAATTATAACAAAGTTTCTCATGCATTGAGCAGGAGATGTCTGATTCTACAGGAATTCCAAGTGAATACCTTAGGGTTTGAACACCTTAAGGATATGTATTGTGATGATACATATTTTAAAGAGGCATATGAAGCATGTGCGAACCCTGTGCTTAGAGACATAAGTAAGTGAACAAAGTATATGATTCAAGATGGATTGTTGTTTAAAGGTTCTGAGTTGTGAATACCAAAGTGTTCAATGAGAGAAAATCTTCTGAAGGAAAAACATAGTGGAGGTCTAGAAAGACATTTTAGCCATGACAAGACATTTGCATAGTTGAACAATTCATACTATTGGCCAAGAATGAGAGAAGAGGTGAAGAAGTTTGTAAATAGATGTAAAATTTTCCACTATGCAAAATGAAAGTAACACAACACTGGATTGTATCAGCCATTTCCTATTCCAGATACGCCTTGGGATGCAATAAGCATGGATTTTATGTTGGGATTGCCAAGAACCAAAAGGGGAAGTGATTCGATATTTTTTGTGATTTATAGATTCTCAAAGATGGCACACTTTATGCCATGCCAGAATACTAGTGATGCAACACACATTGCAAATTTATTTTTCAAGGAAGTTATGAGACTTCATGGGTTGCCTAAAAGTATTGTCTCGGATAGGGACACTAAATTCGTTGGTCATTTCTGGAGAACATTATGGAAGAAGTTGGGGATAAAACTATCTTTTAGTTCAACATATCACCCTCAAACATATGGATAGATTGAGGTGGTAAATTAGAGTTTAGGATATTTGCTGAGGAGTTTGGTCACTGAACATCATAGCTAGTGGGATCAAATTCTGTCACAAGAAGAGTTTGCATACAATGACTCAGTGAGAAAAAGTACGAGAAAGATTCCATTCCAAATAGTGTACGAAATGAAGCCAAGATGAGTATCAAAATTTAGATATATGGAGCGGAGTGAACTCAGAAGCACTAGAGCAAAAGACTTCGCTGCAGAAATGTAGATGCTTCATACTTTGATCAAGGACCAGTTGCAGAACAGTAATGCATAGTATAAACACAGAGTTCACCAACACAAAAGATAACTTCAATTTCAAGTGGGAGATCAAGTTTTAGCACACTTGAAGAAGGAAAAGCTCCCAAGGGGAACATATAAAAAACTAAAGTTGAAGAAGATTGGACCATGAAAGATCCTAATAAAATTTTGTAACAATGCTTATGAGATAGAGATTCTAGAGGGTGTGGGTATATCACCCATATTTAACATTTCAGACATGTATCCTTACATGGAATATGACACAAAAATATTAGAAGATCAGCCAGAGATTCAGTGGGAGAAGCAGAAGCCTGTAGCAGAGAAGCCACAAATGTAGAAGATCATTTATCGGAGGATTGGTAAGAGGACCAGGAGAAAGACCTATTTTGAGTATTTGGTAAAGTGGAAGGGGCACCCAATAGAAGATGCCAGTTAGGTAAATGAAGTTGATATCCAAAAGCATGGAAAGTCGGTTTAGGAGCTCATGGATAGGAGTCCATGATTTTTTTCACAAAGGAGTATGATGCAGGAGCATCGTTAGAAAAACACATGTGGAGAGACAACTCAGTGCCCTGATGCACCTTTTGAATTATTGTTGAGATTCTAAAAACTGGCATTTCCTGTAATCCTTTTTAATGAATGATTAAAGAAGATCAAAATGCTTAGAAGATGAAACGATCGCGTGAGATTTGGGAGTTTAACACTTAGACTTTAATGTAACAGTGCTTAAGTGGGAGTTAGTTTTTACTTCGAGAAGAGAGGTATTTGGAGGGAACCCTAGGATCCCTCTAGTATAAGTAGATGCGTTGTATGCCCAAATGAGGTTGTTGAACATGATGGTAGCTAGGAATTAGTTGAGTATTTTTGTTGTTGAAATTTAATTAGAAGTTGTTGAATGTTATTATAGCTCATGTAGATTTAGATGAATATAACAGAGAAATATTGACCCAAATGCATGCGTCACTATTACCTTTCTATTTAAGTGAAGGGTAGGATCTTTGTTTACATTATGTTCTCTGTTATTTTGTTCTTTCATGAATGAATGGATTACACTAATGAAAGAATGAGTTATCCTTTCGAATAAATGAATCTGTGAAACATTAGATAAGTTTTAATTTTTTCTCTTCTATGAGCTTACACAATGAGTGCGTAGTGTCTACAAGGAGTGCGTTGAAAGATTTTGGTTCAATCCAGAGATCATGAGAGATAATGTGGAATTTTTATGTAGAGTATACATATCGTTTGCAAGGAGTGCATCGACAGAGTCTCTGACTCTGAACCTTAGGAGGAGTAGTTCGAGAAATTGCTTGCATAAGTGTATGTGAAGATCTATTGCAAGGCATGCACAGACCCAAAATTTGACTAAGTTTCAAAGAAAACCCTTTAAGGAGCCCAAATCTCAAAGAAAGGGTAATATCAAAAGAGATAGTGAGAAAATTCTTCAATAGGGAGGAGCCCATTTGAATTTCTGTGAATCAACGAGTGAGATCTGTCTAGGAGGGAGCCGAATAATTTTAGACTATTAGATCTGAGATAGTTTCATGGTGGTTATCCATGGAGTCCTTCAAAATTTCATGGTTCAAAGGTTTCCAAGTGTTTAAAAAGAAGGTATCTCCGAAGTCATAAAGAGTGAAGCGAATCCTAGTTGTTGTTTGCTATGAGGAAACATGGTAGAAATATGGAAGTTCTGAGAGATAGAGCTTTGGAGGAATTTGTATGGAGTGAGGTGTAGTTTTTGTGAAGTTGCAGAGACCGAAGTTGATCTAGACCATTGGATCCAGGAGGACATGGGGTAGACATCTGTGTGTTCCAGAAAAAAATAACTTCGGGGAAAACGAGAGGTGAAGGAACGAGAAGTCCTGAAGGTTTAAGCGTTGAACTCCATTGGAACCGTCCGTTGGAGAAGGAAGTGTGGCACTTGATCCACAACTTCATGGAAGCATTTTTTTAGGGGGAAAAGGAGTTGAGACATTATGAACTCCCGACGGATGGAGTTCAAACAAATCATAGTTGTTTGTTGTGGGAGAGACAAGAACTGTCAATCTACCCAAGCAAGTTTGTGGTTCGTGGTTAGAAGGAAGAGTGTTACAACTATTAACAAAAACATCTGGAGACCAAATTTCGGAGTGTTTATCAGGGTTTAACCATGGGCATGGACTGACGTCATATGTGGAGAAGGGTTAGTGAAAAAGAGCTAGTGCCCTAAATTTAAAAATTTGAAAAGAGCTTAGGAAGGGGTCCACGTGTGTCATACGACCTGTGCCTAAGGTGACATAAGGACCTATGTTTGATTCAAGGTGAGGCTAGTAATGTCTCAAGGAGATAATCCATCTCAGGTAGTTAAATATTCTTGATCGGAAGTTCACACATTCCCGAGAAGAGAAGGGGGATCTGCATCAAAATATTCCTGCCAAGCAACCTAGTAGAGGCTAGTGCACATGTTGAAGGTGTAGTAGAGAAGAGACAACCAACAAATACTTTCAAGGAGGAGAAGGAGCATACATTGACATCTACAGAGGATATGAGTGAAGAAGAGGAGCATTCAGATGCAATTCTCACTCAGTGGGAGAAGGATGTAAGGATGTTGGAGGATTGGTTAGGAAATCCAAGCACAAAAGAAGATTGCCCAAGGGATGAAGTTGTGAAGAATGAAGAAGAATTACAGCTTGAAGAGTAGATGGATGAAGATATATTTGTACCAGGACAAGGAGAGGAGTTGAAAGAAGTTAAACTGTCAGAGGAGATGACTAAGAAGAAGCTTAGTAGCACTGTTGTAGAATTTTAACCTACGGTGGAGTGGCAAATCAAGGCCAGAAGAAATGAAATTTTTAAGGGAGATCATATTGATATTCTCATTGATTTGTGTGATGGAGTGGAAACCCTAGAGAAAAGGGTAATAGTGTGAAACCAGTGCATCCAACAGGTCAATTTGGAAATTGATGAAGAGGAGTTATAGTCGAGTAGACTGCAAAGGAGGAGCCATCCAGTAGACCAGTTGGATAAGTTGATAGAATAAATTAGGAGGATGATGTTGGAGTCAACAAAACAGATAGTCAACAGCATGATAAGGCTGACTGAAGGATATATTGCAATAGCAGGGCAACAACAAAGAGGAGCATATGGACAACTGTGAATTCAAGTGTGGGAGGCTGGAGGATCTCAACCTTAGTAGCAGGGGAGCCATGAGCAGGAACTCGTGATTTTTTCAGCGTGGGAGTATGATGCAGGAGTATCTCTCCACCTCATCAAGTGCTAACAAGCCAGCACATCAATGCACTTGGGGGAACAAATCCCAAGGGAAGAGAGGTGCTAGCCCTCTCATTTTGAACCCAAATTAAAAATTTTTAAATGAAATTAAATGTCTTAATTGTTGTAAGGTTCAAGGAAAGCCCAATTGATACCATGTGATCATGAAAATTATGATTAGGTTCAAAACCATTCATCTCTTTTGCAAATTTCATGTTGTATTGATAAAATTGTGCAACATTTTCATCAATTTTAGTAGTTCCTCTTAGAAACATTTCACCAACCTTCCAAGGTAGTGGGGTAAACTTATTCGTATTTTTCTCATAGAATAAATTCAAACATGAATTCTAATTCCTTGCCACTTCAACAATAAATAAATTGTTTGGAACATAGTAAGGAAGATAAAGGGGTTTTCATGAGAGAAGTAGATCCTTATAATATTTTATTTTTCCATTTCTTCTACAATCCCCTTCTTATCCAAAAAATTAAATGCTTCCTGTGACAATATGGATGTATTTTCTCCAAATACCATATTATTAAAGACAGTCACAAATTAATTATATACTTCATAAAATTAGTTAGAATCATTTTTCATGCATGGGGATTGATACCATATTGTGACCAGATCAACGTTACAATTTACCCTTTTCCCTATGTTCAATTCCTTGAATATATGACAATAAGTAATAGAAAATATCAAGTATGAGGCCATGTAGAACTTCTTATGTTGGACA
>JASDQU010032108.1:3018-15697 GCA_032191745.1 Picea mariana | reverse complement strand
TATTTATTTTATTATTGATAATTAATCATTTAATTATTATTAATTAATAATTATTAATTGATTATTATTAAATTTTTATTTTTAATTGATTATTATTTAATTCTTTTTAATAATTTATTAATAAAATTATTACATATATTTTTTATAATTTTTTTTAATAAATTATTTAATTAATAATAATATTAACTAAAAAATTAATCATTTTATTTTAAATAATAATTTAGTAATTACTAAATAATATTTAATTATTACATTTAAAATGTATAAATGTGTTTATGGTTGTGGCCATGCATGCCGGTCGTCAACTAGCAACAACCACATTAAGTAAAAAGTGGTTGATATACGCCGATCGGCGTCATTAATTAAAAAAAAAATGAAAAATGGCGCCGATCGGTGTATATCAACCACTTTTTACTTAATGTGGTTGTTGCTAGTTTTTATATTTTGTTGATTACCACAATGAATCAACAATGAATTGTAAGAAAAAACAATTATATAAATATATTTAACATCAATTACAAGGTTTTATAAAGAATAGTGAAGGACACCAATCCTCTTTAGAGCACCAACTCTAGGAGACACATATCCCCTTCTTTAGGGCGTCAACCCTAGGCAACACCAACTCCCTCGACTTTAGGGAACCAACCCTAGGAAGCACCAACTCCCTTGTATTTAGGGAACCAAACCTAGGAAGCTCCAACTCCCTTATCTTTTACAATTTGCTTAGTAAGGATATGAATCCTTCCATGCTCCTCCCTTCCACCCTCACTTCATAAGAACCAACAATTCTTCTTATTGGATTCTGCTTCTGTTTTTTATCTTCTTATTTGAATTGCAGAGACACTTTCTTCTCACCACTCTTTCTCATTTATATATTCTTCCAATTGGTGTGAGCTATGAAATATTTTGTCCCTTTGTTTAGAACATCACACCTCTTCATTAACAATAATCTCGTTTTGTTTTTCTTTATTCAAATATTATCGAGAAGCCTTTTCAATTTAATGAAAATGCTTTTCATTAATCGATCACAGGTATGGATCGATTTCATTTAACTTAATTTCATGTCTCTGCAAATATTGCAGAAATAAAATTCTGTAGAGGCCCTTCCTTCAAACCATTTACATATGACCATAGGCGCAAGACCACAAGATTATTAATTTAAGTCTCGCCTCTTCTTTCTCCCTTTGTTTCTTTATTCCATACGAACGCAAGTGGTGAACAGACACTAAGACAAGCAAGTGCTTGATCACTTATCAAAATCAATGATCACATTTTAATGTCATGATGAGATGGATAGTTCTCATTTAATTTGGGACTTCGGCTATTCATGGCTCTCGAATTCTGGAGTAACAATTCCTCCAGAGTGATTACCTACCGAAAAAGTCATACAATAGTGGCGACTGCTTGCTGTCGGTTAACACTTCCACTTATGCTATCCTTCCAATGTACTTGATCAATGATCGAGAACGCTCTAGAATGAGATCGATGGTACGCATTAACTTCGGCCTTCAGCACTTCGGGTGATTTCTCCTTCATTGTCTTTTAATGTTCAGGAGTTCATTTCACTGAAGTTGATCAGACGGTTGGATATTATTTTCACGATGAATGGTTCTTGTTCATTTTCGAACTTCGGGTATTTGCTGGTGGTGAAAATCCCGAAGTACAAATTCCATGAGTGACGTAACTTGCTGACATCACTTGTTGATGTGGCACTCCTCATGTGGCATATGTTCTTCTCCTGGATCTAATGGTCCTTCTTTAACCCTAAAAGGATTAACTTAATCCAACGACTATCGAGAATTCAAGTATTCAGGATCTGAGGCCTTTGCCTAGCTTATCCTATCCTTCTACTTTACTTGATCCGATGGTTGGGATATTTCTCAAAGTGTTCTTCAGATTGGACGATCCTCATTTACTTCGGGACTTCGGGGCTCTGAACTTTGTCTTTCTTACTTCTCGTTTTACCCGAAGTGAGATTACCCGAAGTGTAACCTCCTCGCAACTCTTAACCCAAAACGAATGTTGTTCGTTGATCATGATTTTAGATTGACAACTCATTCTGTCTGCGATGCTGCTTTGCCTTGGTTTAAATCCAAAGAGTCCTCCTTTCACAAAAAATTACCTACGATCGGATGGCTCACATTTACTTCAGAACTTCGGCTTTGGCTAAAATTCCTTCATGTACATTTCCTTCGGTCGATTTTACCTGAAGTGGTCAAAGCTGGGCTGACCAAGCGTATGTCACTTCCATGATATATGGTTCATGAATTACTCTGTCCTTGCACTTAACTTAATCCAATGGTGATCTGGATTGTAGAACCATAACTTGCACGTGGTTTAGTCTGTCGCCCAAACTCCGCAATTTGAAGTTGTGCAATTATTGGTGGATCAACCACAGTCGTCGATGAGATTTGACAATCTAGAATAATTGTGGGATTGGAAATAAAGTGTAGTTTAATTCTCCCTTCGTGCTCCACAATCAATCCATGCCCTTTATCTGGCGCTTGCGTATCCAACGGTCCTGGTTTTTTCTTATGGGGATTACGATCCTGATCACGTTTCTGCACTGCACTTTCCCTTTTGAGCTTCATGTGCATTATCGACTATTGAAATCAATGAAAATAAATCAATGACAGTATGTCTAACATTTCCTACCCCAAAATTCCCAGACACAAGAGAACTATGAGCTTCTTGTATTACATGGACTCGTTCACTTGTAGGAATACAAATCTTTCCAAGATGGTAGAGTAGTTTTCCCTCCAGACAATAGTTCTCTACCTATGCAACATGGGTTAGCTTCTCAAATAATTCTTTAAAATATTCATCAATGACATATTTTTCCACATATCTATCATGAGATAAAGAAGCATTCTTCAAAATAATAGAAGAAACAATAGGAGGTCTAGAAAGCATATCAGCTACCTTGTTACTTGTACCCTTTTTGTATTTGATTACCAAATGAAATTGTTGAAGAAAACCCATCCACCTGTAATGTCAAGATTGTTGCAGCTTGGTTTGTTCTTGGAGATACTGTAAGAGTTGATGATCTTTATGTATGATTGTTTCCTTCTCTAACAAGTAGTGCTTCCATTTATTTACACTTTGAACTAATGCATACAACTCTTTATCATATGTAGGATAGTTAAAAACAACTTGGTTAAAAGTTTCAAAGTGGTAACAGATATGCTTACAATATTGCATAAATACTCCACCCATGGCATATCCATTGGCATCTATCTTGATCTAAAAATTTTGCTGAAGATTCAACAGTTCTAATACTGGTGCGGTATTGATCTTTTCCTTCAAGGTGTCGAAGGGATTTTTTTTTTCCTCCCCACGTAAAAGTATTCTTCACACTGGTTAAGGCATGAAAAGGAGCCACAACAAAATAGAAGTTTGAAATGAATCTCCTCCAGTACTGGAATGCACCTAAGAAGCTCCATACTTCGGTTACACTTTTGGGCTCAAGCCACTTTACAATTACATCAATTTTGGAAGGATCAAGTTTCAATTGTCCTCCTCCTACAATATGACCTAAGTACACAAGTGCAGTCTTGCCAAATTCACATTTGGACAATTTTACATACAAATTTTCCCTTTGCAAAGTATCCAATACTTTCTTTACATGCCTTACATGTTCATCCCAAGTCCCACTAAATATAAGAATGTCGTCTAAATATACAATCACAAAATCATCTAGAAATGGCCTGAATAGATCATTAATCACACATATGAAGGTTGCTGGAGCATTGCAAATCCCAAACAACATAACTAACCACTCAACCAATCCATGTTTGGTTTTAAAGGCAGTTTTCCATGCATCCTATTCTGCAACCCTAATCTGATGGTATCCACTGCGCAAATCCAACTTAGTGAAATAGACAACATTCTTTAATTGATCAAGTAAATCATCTATACGAGGAAGTGGGTATCGATTTTTCACCGTGATTTTATTTAAGGCTCGGTAATCGACACACATTCACCATGTGCCATCCTTCTTTGGCACCATCACGATCAGAGAACCACAAGGAGATGAGTTGGGCTTGATGACTCCTTGATCCAATAAGCCTTGTACTTGCATTTTTATCTCTGTCATCTCTACAATTAACATCCTGTACATGCCCACATTAGGAAGAGGAGAATCCTACTGAAGATGTATTTCATGTTGGATTTCCCTCTTAGGAGGTAATCCATCTGGTTCCTAGAAAATATCATCATACTTGGAAACAATATCAATTAATTCTTTCTTATGAGAAGGATCACATCCTTGGAAAGTGTTGGATGTTCTGACATCCTTTTCCCTTACGACCATGAGCACATATCTCTTATTAGTGTTTATGAGTCTCTTCATTTGTCCTGCACTAACAAGTGTCGTGTTTACCCTCATGCGGTGATCCGGATTAGTTTTGGTATGAAATGAGAGCGGACATATAACACATAAATATTTAGAGATATTGCAAGAGAGACAACAATATAACAAAGATATAGCAGAAATAAAACAAGATTCACAGATATACAATAATACACGATTTCTATTAACGAAATAAATGTACAGAGATTGTAAAATACAGAGTGAAAGACTCGCTAGAATGGTGGTAGCTTATCTCTGAGAAGAGATGTGACGACTACTCGCATCCATGAGAAGATGGCTACAATGAGGCTCTGAAGGCCTTTTTACAATAAGCCGGAATGTCAAAAACCCTAAACATGCAAAAACCTAACTCTAGGAGATGAAGCGCCAAAAGTCATGTGGGCCTCGTTTGGGTAAGTTGGTGCATCAACTTCCCAGGGTCGTAACTTTTGCATACGATCTCCGTTTTAGGCGTATGATAGCTCGTTGGAAAGATATATCCGAGAACTACAAATTTTGAGTGAGCAACATCATATATGATCCCTGTTGCTCCTTGATCAAAATCTGGACCAAGGGGTCAAATTTTAGCTCAAAAATAAACATTCTCAGAATCGCTTCAAAATGAACGAGAGCGTATCCCTCGTCATCAAGAACCCAACGCAACTCGTTTCATCTCAAACGGACATCGGGAGCGAGAGATATCACGATCTATTCGAATCGTCAAACAGGCAAAAAAAAAACGCTGACTGTATAGTCCGTACAGGCTGACATGGCAGAGTCCGTACAGGCTGACATGGCAGAGTCCGTACGCTGACATGGCAAGGGTGATGTGGCAGATTCTGATTGGCAATTGTGGTCGAATCGGAATGTGACATGTGGCATCATTTTGGTCAATGGTAAGGTGCCACGTGGCCCAGTCATGGGCTGCCACGTGGCACCCCTTTATTGGCTATGGTTTGTTAATCAAAATTTTATGGAGTCAGTGGGGGTTGAACCCCAGACCTCCCCCTTTGGCAGCACTTTGGTAGTGTGTGGGCTACCACTAGCCCACACAGTGGTCCTTATATATGAAATGTGTTTTAATATATTTGAATTATATTGCAATGTGATATGGGGTGCGTCCGGGCTGGGGCTTAGCCCCAGCCCCGGTCGCATGCATTCATATATATGACCGCTGGTTTATACACGGAGCGCGTGGGATTTTTACAACATATTCAGCCCCGGTCATATGGACTTCAAACATGTGACTTTACCATATATTCCGCGTGGGTTTGGTATTACAACGGTTAACCCCTGGTCGTATAACATTATCATATGACCATTGAGCGCGCGGGAGTTGGGGTTTGGTCCATTTCAAATGGTTAGCCCTTGGTTTCGCATATGACCACACGGAGCGTGTGGGGTTTTGAAATTGGTTCAAACGGTTAACACAACCACCCGCCACATGTCTTGTTTCTATTTGGCCATGGAAACGGTTAGCTCTTTTGCTTTTGCGCGAGGTCGTATGGAGGACCTTGTGACCGAGAGCTTGGCGGTTAGGGGCTGGCGCACCCATAACCGTCCTACATTTTGGACCATTTTTCGGTTATGTGTGGTGCTGGGTTTAAACACACGTTTTGGAGCGTGTTCTGGGTTCAAGCACACAGAGGTGCATTTTGGAGAACTAGAGCCAGCAAGCTTGAAGGAAGAGGATGGCAGGAGGCCTATCTTTCTCATTTTTTGGCTGATTGAGGTGCCGTAAAAGCCCAACTAGGGGTTTTTGGATGTCCCGAATCCATTGGCACTGTTATCAAGGTCATTTGAAGAATTCTTTTTCAGTTTTTTAGCCATTGAATTTTCAGCAAGCTCTAGGGAGCTTGAAGCCCTCATTGATTGAGGACATGTTTTGGTGAGTCCAAGTTTGTTTTCTGTGACTAAATAGTCATTTTTGGCTAATTGTTATGCTCTGAACACATTGGGACAGGTTTCATATGCTTTTGAGGACTTTTACAGGTTTTTTTGCCAAAGAGAAGACCAGGGAAGCTTATGGCCACATGTAGAAGAGGTCATGCCCGGATGAGCCATGATCCGTTTTCAGAGTTTTATTAGTCATTTTTGGGGTTTTTATGTGTTCTGATCCCAATGGTATAGTTTGTTTTTCCATTGGAGTTGAGAAGCAGCTTGTAAAAGAGCTTTTGAAAAATTAATCCCAGAGAGCCAAGTCCATTGATGGAGGCTCGAGGAGATGTAGCCCAGAGAGGTGTGAACTCCTTTATCATGTTGTTCTTGTTGTGAGTTTGATGGTTTATTTGCTGCAAGTTATGTTGCTGTGTATTTTTTGAAAGTACATATTTAACCATTTAAAAGAACATATCCTCACACATAAGCATTTACAAGAAGATACATAAATTTGGCATATAAACTATCTTGCATATTTTAACACATGAAGCAAGGTCCTGTAAAGTTTATTTTAATGAAGTAGAGGGTGCTTGCATAGCATAACAAGTTAGCCTTATATTTTCAGATCAGGTGGTATCAGAGCATAGTTTGTTTTGCTCATGTGTTTGCCATTGATAGCTTGAGATTTAGCTGTTGGTATTTGTGCAAGTTTTGTGTTGAATTTTGATATCTTGCAAGGATGGAGGAAGCTTCAAACATTGGTAGTTCTCATACATCTTCAAAATCCAAGTTCTTTGACAAAGAGATGTTGAAGGAGATTCTAACCATGAGAGATTTAATGAAAGAGATGTGTGAAGACAAAAATGAGAGCATTTCCCTTGAAGAGCAGTTGATGGCCATGAAGAAGGAGAAAGACCAGCTTCTTGCAAAGTTGCATGAGATGGAGACTCAACTCCATGAGGCAAAGGAAACCCTTACCAAGTACATGCATAAACATAAGGTATGAAATGCTAGTTTATCTTCTAATTCCTCTCAAGATGAATGTTTTGGTGTTTTTGAAAATCACACAAGAGGAATAGGGTCCAAGTTATTGTTAAAAATGGGCTATGAAGGTAGAGGTTTGGGCAAGCATGCACAAGGCATTGTTGAGCCTATTGTTGTTGAAGAAAGACCCAAGTATTGTGGTCTTGGATATGAATGAAAAGATGGAGCATATTCCAAAGTCGAGGAGACAAGGGAAAAAGTTCCAAGAACAAATTTTGTTTCAAGTTCACCTCCTCAAGAAGGCTATAAAGGTGAAATTTCAAGAACTTTTGTTGAAAGTTCAATTCCGCCAGCATGCAAGGCTTGTGTTCAAGATGAATGCAAATGTGTGAAACGAAAGAGTTGTGACAGTGATGAGGAAAAGAACACTATTGTTGGTCTTCAAAGGAGAGCTTGTAACTCTTCAAATTCACCTCCTCAAAGAGGCGATAAAGGTGAATGTTCAAGGTATAATTCCGCTTATCATTCAGTTGCTTTTGATTATGTTAAGAATGATAAATTTGTATGTAAAAATGGAAGAAAGAATCCATGTACATATTGTGGTTTATATAACCATCATATTTCAAAATGTTGGAAAAGATTGACCACTTTCAGGAAACTTTATAAGCAAAGACAACGTGAAAAGAGGATGCAAAAGATTTTCACTCATTGTTAGAAGAGGGGTCATCTCATTGACCAATGTTGGACATTGCATCCAACTATTCATCCACAGCACAAGAAGCAGATGGATAAAGAGATTGGAAAGAATGGAAGAGGAGATTCCATCATCGATGTGTGTCAAGATGATTCACAAGAGGATGATTTTCAACAGAAAAAGTCATCGTTGAGTTGGCTTGGTAAGAAATGGTTGGATTTCTTGAGCAAGTAAGGCTTGCATTTTCTATTGTAAATGCACTTTTCAGCCTTATGTGTGCATTTATGTTGAGAATATGACAAGTTGCAGCAGTTTATCACAACTTGTATGATGCAAGTTGCATGTGAATGCAATTCATTTTGAAGGTATTTTTGTTGTTGCATAAATTCGCCAGGAGGATGTAAAAGATGGATATGATGTTCACTTGTTACAACCATATATCTTTTTCATATTTATCTCTTATGTACCCACATGTTTTGGGTTATGTACTTATGTTTGTACTGGAAGGAGAGTTGAAGAGTCATGCACATGCATTTGTTTTTGTGTATGTGTAAGCAGTGAACCTGGTGATAGTTCATCATGAAGGACTCATGATTGTGTATCATGTTTGTCGACTTGTCATTTTGGAAGGTTGATATGTTTCAAATGAGTCTCGACTAGTGTTGATGATTGTCTGATGACTATGTTGTGTCAATCGTGTTTTTTGACTTGTGTTTAGTTGATGGTGTTTGTTGACTTGTAAGTTGATTTTGAGTACACCATGATGCCAGAAAACGCCATGTGCTTTGATGAAGTACAAGATGCGACAGTTGTTTGGAGAGAAAAAAACTTTGTTGGCATCATTTTTCAGTCTTGTATAATTTGTTTTCAAGATTGATGGTTTTCTTGGCTTGTGACAATATGTCGCAGGAAATTTTTTGCAGCCATTGGAGAGCGGATTGTGTTGACGCCAAAGAGTTCGCAAGAGGGACTTGATTCTCACTGGGAAGGTTGGAAGTCTTCCAAGCACAAAGAGAACAGTGGGTCAGCAGCAGCCAGAGAACAGTGGTTGAGGGACATAGCCAGTTGCAGTGCAAGGCATGTCAAGGTATCCAGGTGATTGTCGAAAAGACTTTTCAAGTAGAATCAGTTGATATAAATTGAAAGTAGAAGAGTATTGAAGCTCAGATAGATAATCATAAGCTTTTGTGGGTCCAAAAGCCTTTAAGTGGGAAGATGTGATCAAAATCTGGACCAAGGGGTCAAATTTTAGCTAAAAAATAAATGTTCTTGGAATCACCTCAAAACGAACGAGAGCATAGCCCTCATCGTTATGAACCCAACACAACTCGTTTCGTCTCAAACGAACGTCAGGAGCGAGAGATATCGCGATCTGTTCGAATCGTCAAACAGGCAAAAAAAGGACGCCGACTGTACAGTCCGTACAGTCTGACGTGGCAGAGTCCGTACAGGCTGACATGGCAGAGTCCGTACGCTGACATGGTAGAGGTGATGTGGCATATTCTGATTGGCAGTTGTGGTAGAATCAGAATGCGACACGTGGCATCATTTTGTTCAATGGTAAGGTGCCACGTGGCCCAGTCATGGGCTGCCAAGTGGCACCCCTTTATTGGCTATGGTTTGTTAATCAAAATTTTATGGAGTCCGTGGGGGTCGAACCCCAGACCTTCCCCTTTGGCAGTGCTTTGGTAGTGTGTGGGCTACCACTAGCCCACACGGTGGTCCTTATATATGAAATGTGTTTTAATATATTTGAATTATATTGCAATGTGATATGGGGTGCGTCCGGGCTGGGGATTAGCCCCAGCCCCGGTCGCATGCATTCATATATATGACCGCTGGTTTATACATGGAGCACGTGGGATTTTTACAACATATTCATCCCCGGTCGTATGGACTTCAAACATGTGACTTTACCATATATTCCGCATGGGTTTGGTATTACAACGATTAGCCCCTGGTCGTATAACATTATCATATGACCATTGAACGTGCGGGAGTTGGGGTTTGGTCCATTTCAAATGGTTAGCCCCTGGTTTCGCATATGACCACATGGAGCACGTGGGGTTTTGAAATTGGTTCAAACGGTTAACACAACCGCCCACCACATGTCTCGTTTCTATTTGGCCATGGAAACAGTTAGCTCTTTTGCTTTTGCGCGAGGCCGTATGGAGGACCTTGTGACCGAGAGCTTGGCGGKTAGGGGTTGTCACGCCCATAACTGTCCTACAGTTTGGACCATTTTTCGGTTATGCGCGGTGTTGGGTTTAAACACACGTTTTGGAGTGTGTTCTGGGTTCAAGCACACAGAGGTGCATTTTGGCGAACCAGAGCCAGCAAGCTTGAAGGAAGAGGATGGCAGGAGGCCTATCTTTCTCATTTTTTGGCCGATTGAGGTGTCGTAAAAGCCCAGCTAGGGGTTTTTGGACGTCCTAAATCCGTTGGCACTATTATCAAGGCCATTTGAAGACTTTTTTTTCCAGTTTTTTAGCCATTGAATTTTCAGCAAGCTCCAGGGAGCTTGAAGCCCTCATTGATTGAGGACATGTTTTGGTGAGTCCAAGTTTGTTTTCTATGACTAAATAGTCATTTTTGGCTAATTGTTATGCTATGAACACATTGGGACAGGTTTCATAGGCTTTTGAGGACTTTTACAGGTGTTTTTTCCAAAGAGAAGCTCAGGGAAGCTTATGGCCACATGTAGAAGAGGTCATGCCCGGATGAGCCATGATCCGTTTTCAGAGTTTTATTAGTCATTGTTGGGGTTTTTATGTGTTTTGATCCCAATGGTACAGTCTGTTTTTCCATTGGAGTTGAGCAACATCTTGTAAAATAACTTTTGAAAAATTAATCCCAGAGAGCCAAGTCCATTGATAGAGGCTCGAGGAGATGTAGCCCGGAGAGGGGTGAACTCCTTTATCATGTTGTTCTTGTTGTGAGTTTGATGGTTTATTTTCTACAATTTATGTTGCTGTGTATTTATTGAAAGTACATATTTAACCATTTAAAATAACATATCCTCACACATAAGCATTTACAAGAAGATACATAAATTTGGCATATAAACTATCTTGCATATTTTAACACATGAAGCAAGGTCCTGTAAAGTTTATTTTAATGAAGTAGAGGGTGCTTGCATAGCATAACAAGTCAGTCTTCTATTTTCAGATCACTCTCCTTTTTCTCAAAAACCATCATTTAGGGCCTCAAAATGGCCTTGGAAGTTAAAAACTCCTATAAATAGTAAATTACCAAAATTGCCAGAAACATGTTTTGGGCCAATTGGAGAAGGTGGGTGGCCACCGATATCCACCTGGATCAATCCTCCTTCCTTAGGAAGCAATGGTATCCATTGCATTGAGTTCCTGGGGGAGAGGGGAAAGCGATTGCTGAATCTGAATCTTGGTGAGCTGCTTTCCTTGTTGGAACCATCGCGCTGCTTGGTTTGTTGAAGGTCGTCATGAACCTATGGCTGGAAGGGTTAGACCTTTTTAACCAGTCTGGCTACATGAGATGACTGTGTGCAGAAGGAATCTTTGTGCTTTGCTACAACCTTGTCGACCTGCTTCTGGTGGATAGAAGGTGCTTGGACCGAGGTTGTAGTGGTTGCAGTATCCTTTTGTTCCCCTTTTGAACAGATTGTGGAGAAGATAAATTTTGTGGTATGATATACTACCTTGCAACATTGTTTAGGTGGGGCAGTAGTTGGAACTACCTCTGGTATCCTGTAGAGATGAGCCCCCAGAGTAACATTGACACTATGGGGTCGAGACTCATAAATAGCATGGCACTTCCACATATATGGTTGGCCCAAGAGAACATCACAAACATCCAGTGGGGAAACATCACATAATACCTCATCCCTGAAGGGTTGTATGCCGTATGACAATCGACATCGCTGGTTGACATGAATATTTCATCCTTGGCGAAGCCACCCAACGCTGTATGGCTGTGAGTGTGGTGTTGTCGATAATCCCAACTGTTTGACAACCTTTGTTGAGATGAGGTTCTTCTGGCTTCTGCTATCAACAATAAAATGCAGTGGGGTCGCTTTCACCCACATCTGTGAATGAAAAAGGTGCTCCCCCTCTTCTGAATCTGTTGGTTCTTCTGGTTGAATTGCTGCGGTCGTGACAATAGAAGTGGGGTCTGCGTCGATGATCTGTCTTTTACCAGTATTTTCATATTCAGATTCTAAATCAGGGTTTGGCTCCTTGTCTTTGATCTCAACCACCAATGACTGTTTTGAGTGACATTCATCGGTGTTGTGCCAGGGGATTTTGTGGAAATCTTACCATTTTTCAGTGTCCTTCTTTGTCTTCCCGTGAACCTTCTTTTCCTGTGGCTTGAATTGGTTTTCGAGAGACTATTTGTTAGGGCCGTCTTTGTCATACTTTGGTCGTTGTGGATTTGCAGACTTGAACTCTCGTTTGTTCTGGTGCTTAAATTTCTGCTCGATTTTAACAACATATCGATAGGCAGCACCGAGTGATGAGATGTCCAAAAACTCCAGTTCAGTTTGGATGTATCTATGTAGAGCCCCACGGTATTTCAAAACCAAATGTCGTTCAGAGTCTTTGATACCTAGCTTGGTGCGCAAGCTATGGAAGGTATTGGTGAAATCCGGAACTGCTTGGCCCCTCTCTTGTCGCAGTGTGGTCCATCTCATGTACTGGTCCTCATAGTTGCCAACAGGGTAATATTGTTCCTTTACTGCATCCACAAAAAATCCCAAGTGGGATCGACCCCACATATTCCAGACTCCTCTGTGG
>JASDQU010032106.1:10685-26343 GCA_032191745.1 Picea mariana | reverse complement strand
AATAGCATATTCAGTATCAGTCACACACATGTGATACACAGAGAAATATATTTCCTAAGGAAACCCATAAAGGGTAAAAACCTCTTTTTCTTTATATGATAAGTAATAGTTACATTCTTTACATTATCATACATATGAGCACCAACTCATAATGAGGCTACAACCTTTGTTTTGCAAGCTGCTACTTGTTGAGAGCACCAACTCTCTATTTTCTCTAACACCTACTAGAAGGAAGCACCAACTCCCTGGTTTCTCTAGCACCAACTCCCTGAGTGTTTCCAGCACCGACTGGATGGAAGCACCAACTTCCAATCATACAGGCACCAACCTGTATAACAAAGAACAAGAGTTCTCCCTTGCACCACCCTGCCACCCTGGTTTCTTTGATTGTAACTAGATGGAAGATACAACTCCCTGTGTTTAAGAACCCACTTGAACCTCTGAGGACAACAGTCCTCCCTAGCACCTCCCAACCTCCCTGAAATATAAATATTTTCTACTGAAACTTATTACAATGATATAATGTTCAACAATGGCTTACCAAACTCATCACTGTTCTACTACATTTCGTTGCTCTGTCTGCCTCACTGCCTTCCTGCACACATGAATCGCACTATCTTTTCTTCTTCTTTTTATGCTCTATGCGCCATGTCCATTCACTTCACAAATCCTCTTCTGTTCAATTTAGCTGCTGCACTCTCCTCATGCTTCACACATGAATCACCTTCAACAACAACAACCAAAACAAACTCCAATAGCAATCACCCCCTTCTCTTCTCTGTACCATGTATATATAGCTTCTGTGCATCTTGTGCATGCAATACTCTCCATTCTTCTGCATGCTCATACCGTGCCAATCTCTTCCACATCTCAAGTGCTCTACATGATCATCATCGTGACTCTTCAACTTCTCTGGCAATTCAACCCCTGTGTCTATCATCACTAGGTGTTAAGCTGAGATTCCTTTTTCCCTCTGGCAGTTGAGACTCTTCATTTTCTCTGTTACAGTCGAGCTCATCCTTTCTGTTTTAGTTACCAGCTCAAACCCTCATCCAACTGTCAATTTCCTCCATGAATCGTCTTCATTCCACTGGCAGATTCCATGTGACTCTCCAGCTCCTCTGGAAATCACACCGAAGTCTCTTCGCATCCTCTGGTAGAAACCATCAATAGTTACTAGCAGTTTCACTGTGTCATGCAACAGTATCCCTCTGATCTTGTTCAAATTCACTTGCACCATTGGATTGAATCCATGGGATCTTGCATTCATTTCGGCATTTCAGCATTCAGCAATTCTGTGCTGGGTGTCTCGACACTTCATTTCGTGATCTCCGAAGTTTCGATACAGAACTTTTCTACACTAGCTCCTTCCTCAATATGACTATGGTCATAACCAAGCGCCTATGCAAAAAGCGCTTTTCGCAAATTCACGTTTCATGAATCTAGAGATGAGGCATCTCGAATTTCCAAGTCGCGATCTCTGAAACCCCGAAATGGAGCTTATCTGGACTGACTCCTTCCCTTCTCGTGACTATGGGCTGTGACCATAGCCTTATGCATAAGGAGCTTTCGCGATTTTGCATTTCGTCAGTCTGGAGATGAGGCATTTCGACCCTCCAAGTCGCTATCCCCGATACCCCGAAATGGCGTGGGATCAACGGTCCTTATCAACACTTGATCTAATAGTTCATATTATTTCGTGATTTCGCATATCGCGATTTTGACATTCCTGTCGTGAATGTTCTCTTGTCTCTCTATGTCGTGATTCATGAAACTCCGATATGGAGTAAGTATGCTGACATCACATGTGTTAAAGAACTGCCACATGTCACCCTGATTCATGACTTACATGTTCTTGGAATGTTGAATCAGTCTGACACTTGTCATTACATGGTTGTGCCACGTGTTCCTAGCTGACGTGGTTTGCTGACGTGAGTCGGATCGACGGTCCAGATGTGATCTTGATTTGACGGCTTAGATTACGTTGAGATTTTGCATATCGTGAAATTGGGATTTTTGTGAATGATATTACTTGTCATCTCCAATTCTTGATCCCCTAAACTCTGACAGGGAGTCTGATCAACGGTCCACATAACCCCTTGATATGGACGGTCCTCCTACTTTCGGGTATTTGTGAGCCCTCTACTCCTTGCACTTTAAATATCGTGTAGGTTCTCCTCAATCCAACGGTGGTCGGACGCTGCGCTCATATCTAACGCCTGAGATATATCCTCCTCTTCAGCGCGCTCTTCTTGTCTATATTCAAATCTGACGGCCCTCATTCTGTCGAGAATTTTGGATGGGATCCAACAATCAGAAATGCTTCACAAACTTTGCGGGACTTCATCATGCCTGATCAACGTTTCGTTGCCTTCGATCATTCAATCTTCCTGGACTTATCTTCTATTTGCCTGTTGATCATCGCAATTGTACTGAAGCCATCATTACTGTTGTTCTTAGCATCAATGACAAGCTTACGCTGCCTGTAAATCCTCTGAACTATCTCTTCTGATCTTATCGAGCTTTCTCTGAAGCTTCTTCCCAAAATACTTCCGGTGCCCGTCTATTACATTATTCATTGTTGTACTTGCCATCAATGACAACCTGTTAAACATTTCCAACAATCCCTTATAATAAAACCGCATTAACTTGTTGGCTATGATGTAGCAGCCAGTCTAGGTTGTTTCGGGCAGTATTGGTTCAATGACCTCTATGCATCCTCCTCTCTTTTTGTAAAATTTCTCGTATAAGCTAAGCTCGCCTTTCTTCTTACCATGCTTGTCGAGGCTCTGAAATCCTTTCGAAACATTCTCTCCTTCAGAGGATATTCTAGCAAGTTTTTGGATATCTTTTGCATGGATTGGATATTTCTTATCCAACCATAGACTTTTGTCATGCGCTCTGCTTATCGGAAATTTCATGCAACGCGCAATTTCCCCAGTGGTGCCAAAGACTGATAAGTCTCTCAGGTTCATGATGTTGGAGTTAAATAGGTTGATGAAATCATTTTTTCAGTACAAAGTGCATATCTCTGGTTCCATCAGAAGCTAACTCCCAAAAGACGTCTGGGTGCATCTGTGGGAACAAGCCTGAATCCATGAGGTCAAGGTCGAGTAGCTTAACATGCTCTACTTTCCCTTTGAGGTCACCTATGATCTCAAACTGGGGATCGCAGATCTCATCTGGTAATGCTTCTTTATTCATGGTGCTCTGGCTTTTTGTGGCTCTCAGCATTAGCACTTCTATGAAAGTTAAAAACTAGGGCTATGTTTACAGCTTTGGGAGTGGTCCTAACTGGTTTGCATGGCTGAGTTCGGAAATGGCTATGCTTGTTTTAGAAACAATACATTCTCGAATAAGTTCTGAGAGTCTTATGTCTGTATTAATGGGTAATTTTTAGAAATAACTGCTCCTAATCATGACCGTATAGACGTAAGACGGTGTGAGTTGTCTGGTGGGACAATTTAATCAAGGTAAATCTGATTGGGGGATCTCGGTATTTATTTATTTAAGTGGAATAGGGACGTGGCCGAATTGAGACCTTTCTGTTTGTCGAGTGGGTATCTCAGTGTGAACTTCGATGAAATTTTGGAATAATGCAGATTTATGGCTTAATGGCATCAGTTGGGGTACTAGAATGGAAATAAAGGTTTGTGACTAGACTGGGTTTGCATGGCCTCTATCTCAGATTCGATGGGGATTCTTGGCGCCTCAGACCACAAAGGTTGTCTCCATCATCTTTAATGACTGTCATAAATGGAATTTCTCATGCTTTAGGTTCTATACTGTTGAGTCGTCAACTCTGTATTAATCAACACTTAAACAAAACAATGAACTATGTGTTATGGTGCAACATTGCGCACATGGACATTATTAACTAAATTTACAAAATTTCAGAAAGAAAATGAAACTCAAATCTAGATATTGTACAAGCTCTGTCAGACTGGAGCGATTGTCCTTCTTCTCAATTTTGAGATAGGTAGGACTTTAGGAGAGCACCAGACACCCAACTTGGTCATATCACACCATCCAATTGCACGAATCGGACTACTCATGATGGTTGGATCTCCACAACTAGGAAGGGTCCCAACCAGTGCATATGCAGTTTGCCAGGATGCTTCTGGTATTAGCTATTGTAGAGTAACACCTTGTCCCCTTGTGTAAATACCTTGGTCTTAATATGTTTTTCGTGCCAATATTTTTCTCTTTCCTTTTCAACCGACTGATGGAAGTCTGCTAGAAATTTGATTTCTTCGAGTTCTTGTAGCTCTGCAAGTCTCTGCACCTCCGATTCTTCATCTGTCATACATGTGGCTTGTGCAATATACAGACTTGGAGTGATGAACTCTACAAGAACCAATAAATTTTTTCCATAAACAAGCTGGAATGGTGTGTATATGTGGATTTTCTTCGAGGTTTTCCTGTAGTCCCATAGTACTGTTGGAACTCTATCATCCCAATCCTCTTGGTTTGCGCAACAGAGCTTTGTTAGTCCTTTTTCCAAGATTTTTTTGAAGTCTTCGACTGTTTCGTTGGCCTATGGATGATATGGACTGCTCTTGTGATGTTGAATCATAAATTCTGCTGTAAGTGTTGTTATAGTGTTGCTAATGAAATGAGTTCCCTGATCGATAGTTAGGCTCCTATGACATCCGAAGTGAGTAATGATATTTTTGAAAATGAACTTGGCGATAGTATCTATCGAACAGTTCTGTACCGCTATTGTTTCTTCCCAATGAGTAAGGTACTCAGCTGCGGTAATGATATGCCTTTCCTTTGAGTATTTAGTTGTGGGATTGATTGGCCCAATGAAGTCAACTTCCCATTTCTCAAATGCATGTAGTGCTCTAACGGGTTTTAATGGAAGTTCATCTCGGCATGACGTCTTTCCCACTCTTTGACAAACATCACACGATCTGGCGTATGCTTTTGCATATTTGAAAAGTGTTGTCCACCACAGTCTTTCCTGTAGAAATTTTTGTGTTGTTTCCATTCCTTCAATATGTCCTCCTGCAATTCCACTATGGCATTCCCAGAGTATATCCTTCCTTTCATGATCTAGGACACATCGTCCAAGGATGTTGTCTAGTTCTAGTTTATACAATTGTCTGGCAATCAACTGGTAATATGCTACTCTGACGACCATATGAGTTTCTAGGTTTTGGAATATGTTTCAGGATAGGCCCCTGTACTGAGAAAGATTTTTATGTCCTCTATATATTCCGGTATGCCTCGATCCTAAACAAATCTGCATCTGGGAGCTGGTCATCCACTGATCTGCCACTTTCTCCTGACTCTAGTCTAGATAGATGGTTAGGTCTGACATTGCATCGTCCTGGCTTGATGATGACTTCAAAGGAAAATTCCTGAAATAACAACAACCATATGCAAATTCTCCCTTCGAACACAGGTTTGTTAACTAGGTATTTTAATGATGAATGATTAGTAACGAATTTGAAATGAGGCCCTAACAGATAATGTCTAAATTTTTGTAAAGCATAGTTCATGGCTAAGACTTCCCATTCTGTCATTGTGTATTTGTTCTCTGCTTGCGATATCTTTCGACTCCCAAAGTAGATAGGGTGATCCATAGCTCCATCTCCAAGTTGTGTTAAGATAGATCATAAGGAAATTCCCGAAGCATCTACATGGACATGGAATTCCTTATCCCAATTTGGGAATATCAAGATCGGTGTTGTAATGTGCTTCTCCTTAAGTGTCACAAATGCTTTATCAAATTTAGGAGTCCATTGTAACGGTTCAACCTTTTTTAGGAGGTTTAACAAAGGTGCATTAATGTCAACATATCTCTGAATGAACTTGCAATATTAGCCTGTATATCCTAGTGTGGAGCGCAACTGTTTAATACTCGTAGGTGGCATCATATGCGCAATTTGTGCAACTTTAGTTGGGTCTACCAATACTCCTTCTCGGCAGACTATATGGCCCAACAAATTTCCATGTGGCACATAGAAGATACATTTCCTGAGGTTTAATGAGATTTGTAACTCTCGACATCTGTCAAACATTAGCCTTAGCAGTGCTACGTGGTCCTTAAGCAGGCTATATATTTTCCAATCATCCATATAGACTTCTATGAACTTGTGAATGAAATATCTAAAGGATGCTATCACAATCCTAGAGAAAAATATAGGGGCATTCTTTAAACCAAATGGCATCACATTGTATGCAAAATATCCCCATTCAGTAATGAAAGTGGTTTTTCTCTTGTCCTCTTCAGCAATCCTAACTTGATGGTATCCTGAAAATATGTTTGTAAATGAGTATGCTTCCTTCCCCGTAAGTTGTTATAGGACCTCATTAGTAAAGGGTGTTGGGAAAGGGTCATGCACACATGCATAACTGAGGCTTCTGTAGTCCACATAGACTATAATATCCTCAATGTCTTTCTTACTTTGAATGACTATCAGGCTGACCCATTCTGCTTCTTCTACCAGAGAAATGAGACCTGCTTCTAACATCTTATCAATTTCCTTCTTGACTTTATCTTTTATTCTTGGTTTGAGATGGTATGGCCTATGTCTGATAGGATTAGATCCTAGTTTTAACTCAATCTTCATTTCTCCCATAACTCCTTTGATTCCCTTCAATTCTGAAATGGTCTTTGGGAACAAATATTTGTATTCCCGCTGTAAACTTTGTATTTCCTGACTGGTTTTCTCATCCCAATAATCTCCCACAAAAGCTATTTTGGGTTGCTCTTTGGTCCCTATATTTAGTTTCCGTAGTTTCAAAGGGTGATTTTAGGAATTATTAGTCTAGATAGGTATGGTGTTTTGGATTTCTTTGTCTCTTTGATGACTAGGTTTCTCAGTTCTTCTAATTCATCTAGGATTTCTGAAGCTCTTCTAATATGATAGAATTGTATAGGATTTTCAATCAAGGATAAGTGGAGTTTACTCTGAATTTCTTTAGTATGCTTGGGACACACTACAAAGTCTGATCTGTTATCACTATTGGTTGTAAAAAGAAGTTATTTAATCTTTTGTAGGACTAGTTCAAGCTCAGGGTACTTACTTGTGAATGAGAAGTCTTTGCAAAATTAAGTTGCCAGTATCTTCCAATCGCAGGTATGTCGTCTGGTTTCCTCATGCATAAGCCAATATTTCAATATTGGGCCTAGAGAATGGGGGAATACATGAACCCAGAAGTGAGAGGGTATTTCCACAGCCTGTCACTATTCCACGCACTGTTAAATGTGTATCATAGGGTCTGGTTGTCCACTAAAAAGTTGCATGGCGTGGAGATCCATATGCATTTCTGATTCTAACTACTCCCTATTCCAAAACTTGTACTTGAGAGCTTGCCTCACCTCATCCCAAGTTCTGAGTGTGGCTTTATGAGTATCCCACCATCTGGTAGGGTTGTCCTAGAAGGCTAGTACCGAGATTCTTTGATATTCTCCCACAGTTTGTTCCATATTCTGCAAAAAACTTTCTAGATCTGAGGTGCCATCATATACTAGGTGTTCTCTGACTTCTGTTCCAACCCATCTGGTCATTCTGATAGTTGTGCATCTTCTTGAGAATATTTCATGCAAACCTTGTTGCCAACTATCAAAAGTCAGTTTTGAATCTTTGTTTGCTGACTATATACTTTTCCAACTTACTGATCCATCAGGAGTGGGGTTTATATAATCATTTATTGTCCTAGTTGCTACAGTTTACAACTGATCTAGGTATTCTCCTTCCATATTATTGTCTGCTGGTTCTTCTTACCTGGGTCCTACATATGGATCTAAAGGTTGAACTACCTTTATTTCCTCAACTTCAAAAGTCATGGTATCCTTCTTTAAGTCAATTACTGCATAATTTTCGTAGACCCAATCGATGCCAAGTAGCGCAAGGTAGGGGTCCTTGTCTCCCATGATCTCAATGACTTCAAAGTCAGCCACTATTTTGTTGATGGGAGAAATTGACCGTCCGTCAACTCGAAGAATAGATCCGGTCCGAGGTTGTCTAAATAACCCAATCTGTTTGGTGTAACCTATTCTAACGGGTTTAATGGCTCTGTTAGCCAATCTAAGAATCCTAAAAGAAACGAATAAAAGAGAGAAATAACTAACTAATTACTAAACACTATATATATGTGTACATATGTTCTAATGTAACTGTAGTAGTTGTATTTAAGCCGAAGATATACAAGTCTCGCTTATTTAAATGATTTACAAGCTGCAAGTTTTAATCAAAACTTACGAAAATTAATGGAAAAATGATTGCTTCTAGGAAGCAGATAAAGAAAGCACATAAAAATATTTATTGTTTTTCTTTTATAAATTTAAAAGAATCTTGCAAAAAATTTAATGAAACATGAACATGTGGATAGTCAAAGCTGAACCATACATTCTAGTTTCAATGATATGTAAATGACAGAAAAATACAAAGAAGCTATCATGTCAGTGAATTAGTGAGGTGTATCCAAGCATCTACATGAGTGGTGAACATCCAACTCCCATGTTCAGGAGAGAAATCTACAATGAACCTTATGATTGTTCTAAATAAATTCAGAACATGTATTGGCAGCTTAGGTTTTAATGACAGAAAATGAAACAAAAACATAAACCTGTAATCTCATAATTATACATGATTACAACAAGATAAATCTGGAAGCAATCTATTCATTTTATCATTCAATTTAAAACTCAAAGATAAATCCCATTATTTAAATCAAAGATATAATCACAGCATTTGTATTTTGATGAAGCAAATGATAGATAGTATTTATAATATAAACCTCATACACATCACAGATCATTTAATCTAAAGATATCAAACCTGCACATGTAACAGGACTAAAAAAACATAAATAACAACATTATAAACAAAAGGCTAAAGCCAAAATGCATATATGTCGTTCTATTAAGTTTTGGAATCACTTGTCCATTCTGCAGTCCTAGAGGAATTTTTTTGGATAATAGACTTTAAAGATTGGAAAAATTAATACATAAATGATAATAATTAACCGTGTATTGATAAAAAAGACTAAATCTATTTAAATCAATGCATAATCAATTATTCAAAGAATATGAAGATATTATAATGAAAATAAAAAAAATTTACTCACAGAACAAAAGTCATTAAGCAACGAATTCCATATTCTTCTTTGAAAATATTCGTCCATTCTCCTAAAGATTCCAACCATCCATTACTCCATTTGAAAAGAAGAAAAGTTTACAAAAGAAATAATATACAAAAGAGAAAAGATTAAAATCGTCCTCTCCAATTCTTGAATCCTTGGCTCTGAACTTTCTCATATATTTATACAATGAATGAACAATATGGGCGTCAGTATTAATTTTCGCCACCTGGAATTTGTCTCATACAAAGACATCAATATCTCTCAAATTGTGCATTTTTTGAGGAAAATATTTACGCGGAAGGTCAATGGGTCTATTTTGGTTTTGGGTTTTCAACCATTTCTTCAAATTCCTCATGGTTTGGCTGCAATCAGTTCTGAAAAATAGTTTGTTTGATCTTAACGCCTATGCAAATTTTAATTGTTGTTGCTCATAAAATTATTTGTAACAATCCAAAATTATTTTTGGATCAATCATCTTGAACGTATTTGGATAATAAAATCAATCCATGATCAGATCCGTATCAAATATTTGATAATAGAAACCTGTGAAACAAAAAGAAACATAAATTAATAACCTAAAAATTGTGAATAAAACAAAATCTAGAAAAATAAAAAATGAATTTAAACTAACTATAACTTATAAACAAACATTCTTTATAATTTTCTTTCAAATATGATCTAGAAGCTTCCAGTTAATGGAGAAAAAATATTAATTTTAATTTTTTACAAAATCAAACAAATGATAGATAATTCTTTTATTATTATTATTTTTAAATGAGATGCAAAATGAAAAAAGAATTTAATTAATTAATATCACCAAATGATTTCATGAAAATGAGAAACCAACCAATATATTATTTGATGAAGCATTGAACCCATTATTCAAAATAGTCAAACTTGCTAATGAGCAAAAGAAAGAACACATAATCATAATTTAAATGAAAGTAAACATTTGATAAAAATTAACGTTTTTGTTTAAATTGAGATTTTTATGCTCGTTTCTAACTTTTGACATATACTCTTGTAATGAATATATCATACTATAGTGAATGTCTTAAGTTTGTCTCAAAGCAAGCCAAGGTATGGAACTATTTGAAGAGGTTGATTTTGTATCTCATTATAATTATCAAGATTCTAATGGGGGCCCTTTAAATTTTGTAAAAAATTAGGGGGAGTTGTTGAGGCCCAACATGTTTTTACTCCTACTACATCGATTTCCACATTCTCTAGTATTCCCATGGGAAAGATATAGTATTGGTTTTCCATTCTGAACTGAATTGGGGAATATGTCAGTGTCAGTTTTCCCAAGTCTTCCTAGGTCTTCTTGTGTAGAATATTCATCTAACTGGGATACCAGTTAGAATTCTCTTTTGGTTCTTACTTTTCTTCGCTTTACTCTCTGAGTACTTTTCTCAGGAAGGTTATCCCTTATCCTTGCTTTTGAGGTTTCTTCGTTCCCTAAGATTATGTACAGTGCATTGTGCAACTTCTCTGATAGTTAATCATTCCCCAGAGTTTCAGAGAATAATTGAAACCAAAGGTCGACTGTGTTTTGAGGTTTCTCATGCTGTCTTGGTATGACTATAAGGTTTCTAGGTGTAGGGGTGAAGCAGGGGCTTGCTTCGTCTTAGGGTAACTAGTCGATTGGGGGGTTTTCTCTTGCATTTCATAACTATGAATATTCTAGAATACTTCTATGGCATATTTAAAGAACATATTTTTCTTTAGGGGGGTCATACCTATCTCCCTTTGGTGATGCATTCTGGATCTGAGGTAGAGTATCAGCATCAGTTCCTGTCTTCGCTCCTCCTCAAGTAACGATATTAAGGTTGGGAAATTGTCCCTTAGAAATCCTCTTGATCTCTGAACTGATGAGGTTCATTCCTCTTTTTCGCACTCTGTCTTCCCACTTTGCAATTATCTCTGGGCAGTATTCAGTTGCATGTTTGTTGGTTCTACAATGACAGCATCATGGTCACCTTGGATGAGGACAATATCTGGCCAAGTGACCTTGTTCATCACAGTTGTAGCATCTGCTTGGTTCTCTTCCTCTAGTTCTCCCTCCTCTGAAGTCTCCTCCATCTCCACCTCCTCNACTTTTGACATATACTCTTGTAATGAATATATCATACTATAGTGAATGTCTTAAGTTTGTCTCAAAGCAAGCCAAGTTATGGAACTGTTTGAAGAGATTGATTTTGTATTTCATTATAATTATCAAGATTCTAATGGGGGCCCTTTAAATTTTGTAAAAATTTAGGGGGACTTGTTGGGGCCCAACATGTTTTTACTCTTGCTACATCGATTTCCACATTCTCTAGTATTCCCATGGGAAAGATACAGTATTGGTTTTCCATTTTGAACTGAATTGGGGAATATGTCAGTGTTAGTTTTCCCAAGGCTTCCTAGGTCTTCTTGTGTAGAATGTTCATCTAACTGGGCTACCAGTCAGAATTCTCTTTTGGTTCTTACTTTTCTTCGCTTTACTCTCTGAGTACTTTTCTCAGGAAGGTTATCCCTTATCCTTGATTTTGAGGTTTCTTCATTCCCTAAGATTATGTACAGTGCATTGTGCAACTTCTCTGATAGTTAATCATTCCCCAGAGTTTCAGAGAATAATTGAAACCAAAGTTCGACTGTGTTTTGAGGTTTCTCATGCTGTCTTGGTATGAGTACAGGGTTTCTAGGTGTAGGGGGTGAAGCAGGGGCTTGCTTCATCTTAGGGTAACTAGTCGATTGGGGGGTTTTCTCTTGCATTTCATAACTATGAATATTCTGGAATACTTCTATGGCATATTTAAAGAACATATTTTTCTTTAGGGGGGTCATACCTATCTCCCTTTGGTGATGCTTTCTGGATCTGAGGTAGAGTATCAGCATCAGTTCCTGTCTTCGCTCCTCCTCAAGTAACGATATTAAGGTTGGGAAATTGTCCCTTAGAAATCCTCTTGATCTCTGAACTGATGAGGTTAGTTCCTCTTTTTCACACTCTATCTTCCCACTTTGCAATTAGCTCTGGGCAGTATTCAATTGCATGTTTGTTGGTTCTACAATGACAACATCATGGTCACCTTGGATGAGGACAATATCTGGCCAAGTGACCTTGTTCATCACAGTTGTAGCATCTGCTTGGTTCTCTTCCTCTAGTTCTCCCTCCTCTGAAGTCTCCTCCATCTCCACCTCCTCGCCCTCTTCCTGGTCCCTACGGGTTTTCATTTAGCCTGAATGTTCTTCAGTCTAGCTTGTCCACAAGAGCGTCCAACGCTCTACATTGATTGGTAGTATGCATAGTGGATGCGATGACCTCATAGTGTACTGTTTTTGGTACTGTTCAATACTTTTGCATGATGGGGAACTATCTTGGTCCATGCCCATGTATTCGACAGATATCACAATATTATGTTGTTAGTGTTGCTTGTCCTCCTGGGAAAGCGTGATATGGGGTGGGGTGATGGAATGGTGGGTTCATCGATACTTACGCAACTCTTCCTGTAGGTCCTTTTGGGGTTACCATAAGGTTCTTAGGAGGTCCCATTCCCCTCATTTGTGGACATTCAGTCCCCAAATGACCTTTTGTATAGCATCCTGTGGACCAAACATGTAGTCGTCCTACTCTAGGTATCGTCAGCTCCTGAATATTTTCTGTAAGTGTCGATATTTTCCCTTGTAGTTGCACTAGATTCCCATATCCTGGTGGTTGGGTTACCCTCAAACTCCAAGGGTATCCCACCATGGATTCAATCTTCATAGATTGTTCCAAGGCATATGTTAACGTGGCTATTCGTTGTTTTGTTAGCAGGATCAGATTCAGAGGCAGCGACCCCTGAATGTACCACTCCCTTTGATGTTCTTCATGGATTGGATGTGCCAACCTCCCTATGTCATATTTGAACTTCTGGCTATACTCCCAGGCTGATTCGCCTTCCCTCGGTCAGATCTCGTGCAACTCAGACAGAGCCTATTGTTTTGATTGAGGAAGTTTGAACTCTACTATGAACCTTGTTCGTACCTAGTCAAGTGTGAATGCTTAACCTTCCGTCCTTGGCACTCCTAGTTCAATAATATTCATGTACCATTTGAGAGTGAAACCTCTCAAGGTATTCTAGAACTTGACCAACTTATTTTCATCCAAAGTCCCTCTGGATCTCCAGATTGTTTCGCACAAGAACCAGTGTTGTTCAACGTCTTCGTCTCCCTTACCCCAAAATTATGGGTATCGAGTAATTGAACCTCTCGCATGGTTGGCCATTGTTGATCTTGTTGTTCATATCAATATGAACCCTAAAGGTCCTGCTTGTGATCTACCAAGGGATCCCAATATCCTCCCCGTAATCACACTTCCTCTTTATGACTAGTTAGCTAATTGTACTGGAACAGAACTTGCAAGAGAAGGTAGTGTCGAACTTACTTCTTGTATAAAATGCACTTGGGGTATGGGTGATTCGGGGCTAGTGCCAATGGCTTCAGGGTAGTTTTATTTGATCTGTGGGGTCTCATTAGCTTCCACTGGGACGATCTCTTCAGCCAGATCCCTGATTTCTCTTGTTATCGGGGCCAAATCTTCTCTTTCTCTTCCAAGATTCGTACCATCTTCCTCCTCTCTTACAACCGAAATTTCTCCTTCTTGCCCCGCCTCCTGGGGACTTCTTACTCTATTTGATTCTCTCTCATTTAATCTTTGACTGGCCAGTCATTCCTGTCTTCTCATCCTCTGTAGTTCTTCCATATGTCTTTCCTCGATTTCTCCCGATCCTCCTTCTTTCCTCAACTTTTCAAATTGTCTTGTGGCTTTATTGATCTTGCTGCACCACCACTTCTCAATTATGTCGGTTGTCTTCAAGGCTCTCTCTTTTATTGAGTCCATTTCTTGTTGTTTTTCCCCCATTTTTCAAAGAACCCTTCCCCTTCTCATGCCATGTCCCTCACCCCGTCTCGCCCTACCCCAAGCGAGGGTGTTTACGCTGCAATATATATCGGGGACATAATTAACATACCTTCCTCCACTAAGAAATCCTTAATCCATAGGGGAATCTCTATTAACAATCTTCCCCTTGCACCTTTCTTGAAAATTTCCTCTACCTGCGAGAAAGACTGGTGGTTCTCAGCTGCAAATTCAATTATGTATCCTTCTATCGTGGTGCTAACCCAGAAATCCATAGCTCATGTGACTAGGAAATCCAGCTTGTGGGGTGTTGCTAACTTGTTGGTATCCCACGCGCAGATCTTCTTGATCCGACCCTAGAACTCTATATCTTCTTGGAGTCTCTTGATCCAGTGGAAAAACTATTCTGGGAATTTAACCCAGAAAATCTCGTACTGGTCGCTTGATATTTCTGAGTAAAATATTGCTTCCCTAGTAGTTCCCATTGATTTTCTTCTTAGTTCCACTTCTTTCCATATGAAGGCATCATAGTTTCTTTCCCACCATTGATCGATGCCAAATATATGGATCGGTGGTAGCATTCTCCCTACAGGTTCCCTTTTAATATGGGTCCTGGCAATGGAACCATTTTGTTGGTGTGAAATTGATCAGACTAGGGTCCTTCTCTTGTTACCAACAAAAGTCAACGTGTAGTCTAGAGCACTGGCATTTTCATCTCCTTTGAAGAGAATAAGTCTCACCCAAATCACTTTTGAGATAGATATATAGGGAAGGGTAGGGAAAATACTAAAGAGGATCCATAGATCATTTGAAACTCATTTTTGTTCTTGCACAAGAGACAACATTGGATCTGAAACATCTTACCACAAGAATCAAACCTAGTTACATTATGAACAGCGATTAAACATAGAACCATCCAACAGAACTCATGAACCATAAAGGAACAATGTAATTCATAAGTAAACATACAAATACAAATCATATTTTGAAAATTTGGTTCTCCTTCATATTATCTTCGGGGTCTTTCCTTCATTACAAACTCAGAGCTACATAGAAAGGTTCAGTACAGACTCTAGCTTGTCACTTACAGCAAGTTTCAACAACTAATCCCAAACCCTTGGGTGACTCTGATAGACATGACTCAACCCAACTCTAATCTAATCAATGAACTGAATGAACAACCACAACAACACCAACCCTTTTACAATTATATTCAGCCCTATCTATAGTTGGGTTGTGTCTTCCTTCTCAACTTGCCCGATTTCTTGTTCTGTTGCAACCGTTTGTTGCTTAGCTGGCATTGCCCTGACTTCCGCAACTATTTTTTGTTTCTCTTTCTTCCATCCTATGATGAATTTTACGCAACTCGTGCTTAGTCAAAACTTGCACAGTTTCTTCCCAAAAATGAAGGGCCCAAAATTCATGAGAATATTACAATCCATAATGACTTTGTACACATGGATTCCAGTTTGAATTACACTGCAGATCTATGTGGAAATATACCAAAAAGTTGTTCATGGCCATGAATAGGCAATAAAAAGTAGATACTTTCCATAGGATATCATAGTCATGAACAAATCCCAGTGAAAACCAGTCTCAAAATCAATATGAAGATATATGTATACAAAGGAGTACAATCTGATATCCCATGATCATTGGAGTCATATAGGTAATGGT
>JASDQU010032105.1:0-16271 GCA_032191745.1 Picea mariana | reverse complement strand
AAACCCTTTGTATGAATTCCATGTATGAAAGATCATTCGCCCCTCTACAAAAAGGAGACGACTCTTAGAGAAACAACCCAATTCATGATGGAATAAATCAAATTTATTCACTTCTCATTTTTATAGTATGATTGATTTAATTTATTGTGTTGTCGATTGCTTTATTTAATTAATTGTCATGTCAAGGGTCTAGATTTATATTAACATTGTGATTTATTTAATTGGTTGTAAATGTTGTGTAGATTAGGTAGTTTTATGATCTCCATAATTCCAACTCCATCATTTTATTAAGCATAGTGTGAGTTTCAATTAATTAATTTATGTTGTATATTAGTTGAACACTTTGTTTTATGACAACATGACGATTGGGGGATAAATAATTTATCTCAATTTATTCATCTATGAAAGTGTGTGAACATTTCCTTTTCAACAATGTCCTTTCTGTCAAACAGATTACATTTACTTTCTTCAATTGTGCGAGTGTGATTTAGATCGTATGTCCTTGTGTTTTGTGTACTTCTAATCCAATCCTTGCAAGTGTTTGAAATAAGGGGACTGGAACAATCTACCACTTATCGATCCTTGCAGGTGGTTGAAAGCATGGAATTGAGAAACCCACCACTTTCTTGAGTGATTTGACTTCCTGTCAGTATATTTTGATTTCTGTAAGAGTAGTTTGTTTTCATTTCTTTAATCTGGGTGGTGAGATTTCATTTCTACAAGAGTGGTGTGCTATCTTTATTGCAAGTTAAGATTTACCTTTTTTCCAATTTATTTCCAATAGATAGGGATACCTTCCCAATATGTCATGGGGTGTGTAAAATAGATTAGACTACTTCACTGATTAACGCTTGTTGTTTGATGTGATTTACTTTTCCAAAGTGTGTTATTTTTTTCTACCTTCTGTGTGGATTCCCTTCCATGTTTTCAAGGGTGGTTTGATTTACATTACTGCAATGCATATCAGATAACCAATCTTAGAAGGGAAACTAAAACCTGTATAGAATTTTCATCATAACTTTGAAATAAATAAACACACCCTGGATTGCTAATTATCAATTTGGAATTTGATTGTTCTCATAGGAAATTAATTTTCCCAAGATATAGGTTGGTGGCTTCTTCTTCTTAATCTTCCTCTTCCTATTCCTTTTAGACTTGTGGTTACTAGTATCTAGACTTTGTTGGCAGCCAACTCACTTTTTTTTTAATGATCCTATAAGCTGCCTACACCTATGTCTTGCGAACATCGAGTTTTCGTTGCATTTTTCAAATCGAAGACACTTTCATTTCTTGCGACATTTACACATTTGTCTTCATTAAGTTTTCACGACTGTAAGCATGATAATTTCTCCTTTCGAAGTTGTTTTTCAATCATTATCTGAACTTTGAATATTTATTTTGTCATCATGCCTATTGCACTTACCTTTTATTGATCACTATATGACTGGCAATATCCTTTGATTGGTTCTCATACTTCGATTGATTGTATAACTTGGTTTTATTGAAGGCATTTAGCATTTGGATTTTCACTTTATATGACTTACCTGATCATTGATTCTATGAAATGCATAGGGGTTTGATTAAATTTTTTATATATATATGATATAACCCTTATGTTAATCTTTTTATAATTTTTGGCTTGTCAACTATTATGAGTATCGTTTGGCACCTTGGTTAAACTTTTGATTATACACATTGGCACATAGTTGATTTTGGGTTATGAATTATATGTTGGATCTTTAAACATTATGGTATAACGTGGTGGCGCGTATTGGTATAAACATTTGATTTCATTGGTTGTACACATGGATTAATGGTTGAACTATTATTATGGAGTGAATAGCTATGAAATTTGGCGGTTGTACTTGGATAATGAATATTATGCATGGCAGACTCCACCACCTTCGCATGCACGCATTAATGCTTACCCCTTTTGCTCGTTCATTACTGTTGGTTCGAGTAGCTCTAAGCCTGTATGCATTGGTGAATTCAAACCCTTCCCTTACCATGTATTCGGCTCCATGGCCCTAGTCGTGAGAGTTGAAACCAATGGCAACCAGGCCCTGTTGATGTTTGACAATGCCCACCAAGATTTGGCAGACAGTGGATGGCTTACCTTCGTGAAACGTTTTGAGGTTTTTAACCTTTGCGTAGCTTGATAGTTTTCCATGACCTTCGATGGTTGTCGAGCCAAGGTAGGGGATGTACAGTTAGAGATTGATGAACAGTTCATCAGCTCGGCCACGGGGTTACCTATTTCGGGACAACGTTGGTTTAATAATTGCAAGGTCTAGGAAGTGCCATGGACATTGTTGTTTCAATCATGCAATATCACCTCCTGTGATAGAGGTGTTTCCGTAACTATGCTTAAACAATGATGGCATGATTTATTAATGATAATTAAGCAATTTGTGACCTGCGAAGGTCGATTTGGGCTTGTATTCCTTTACCACCTGCGTCTACTGATGATTTTTATAGGGTATCCCCTAAACATGCCGTTCTATTTTCATCAAAGCTTGTATACGATGTCTAAAAAGTTCAAAAGGAACAAGGCTGAAAACAGCCTGTTTCATCATGGGCTTATTAAGCTCATTGTTGTTTATCATTTGGATTTGCTTGGTGACAGTTGGAAGGCCTTCATCGCCCGTAATGGCTTTGAGGACACCGACCCTCCACAAGTTGATAAACCTGTGGTAACTGAGACTAAGGCTGAACCGCCTGTACCCTTACGCCTCCCACTGCCTAAACCCTCAGTTAACCCTCCTGTCTACTTACCCGACACTGTAACTAAGAGCGCAGAGGTTATTACAAAGCCTATGAGCAAAAATCTCAAGGGAAACCTCACTGCAAATGTTAAAGGGAAAAGGAATGCATGTTTCATTTCACGGATGGCAAGGAACAAGCCAAAACCCCCTATTAAGCCAAACCCTATCGTCTTGAGTGAAGACTCTAATTCGGAAGTTGAGCATTTCTTGGCCAGCGAATACCCCTACTCGCAAGGTTTGTGTGTCGAACCCTCATATGATTTTGTATCAAACCTACCCCCTGCCTAAAGGACGACCCTAAATACCCAGGTATTGAATTGCCATGTGAAACCCTCGATCATTTGGCCAAACCCTTGCCTTCTCTGTCTAAACCTACACAGTCACCTTGTAATCAGTGCAATTCATGGTTAGAGCGATATTATATTGATGTGTCGATACTCCAATCAAGGATTCAATCATTGGAGGACCAGATTGCAGTTCTAACCAGTCAAAAGGCCAAGCTCCAAACAACAGATAAAAAGCAAAAGACAACCCGTTCTATCCTGTTCAAGAATGTGGAATCAGCCACGGCTGTTGTAAATTCCAAGCTGGTATAAACAAGCAGCCTCGTCACTACACAGGTATGGAAAATTTGATATCGTTTTGTTTGTAAATGATCTAGGTTGTTATAATGTTTTCAATTCAGTTTTTAAATAGTTCTGTTCACATCTTGGATAGCTCTGTTATATTGCATGCATTCTATATATAATTTTGTTTTGAATAAAAAGAAATGTCGATTCGATATGCGATTTGATTATTCCTAGTATAGAAATCAATAGATTTGATTGGATTTGAGTGATCTTCGTTTGAATTTGTTTGATTGTTTGCCTTCAAATAAATTGGTTTGTATCCAATTTGAAAAGGAAATGTTTCATATTCAGTTTAGAACACAATCTTGCTCGGATTTGATTTGGTTATCATCCATGTGCTATGGTCGGTAAACGGTTTGATTAAGATTGATTGTTATGATTTTTCTCGCATTCGGTTTCATTATCATTAGTATGCTATGGCTGGTAAATGTTTTCGGGAAGATACTTGTTACGATGATGTGTCATGTGATGTTCTATTTTTGATTGTTTCCAAGTTAAGAATAATCACTATGTTTCTTTGATGAAAACATTACGCTCAAATAACCTTCGTGCCCGAATCGGAAATGAACCCGAATCATAACAACTGTGTGGAAATCTTAGCTAAATCGATTCGCTCTGGTTCTAATTTAGCAAGTTTGTCCTATGAGTCGAGTTCAGATTATAATTGATACTCTGTATTTTAAATTGTGAAACGAATTAGTCAAACCCTGATATGATTTGTTTTATTGAAATGATTGTGATCATAATTAATCGATCATGTTTGCTTGTTGTGCAATGGTCAACGATCGAAATCTATAACAAACCCTATTTGATTAATCCTCTTATGATTTTTTTATGAGTCAATTATCGTTTGGATTCATTCACAACCTAATACGCTTGCTATACAATTATCGTGATAATCCTGTTCGATTCACAAGTGTAACGATGTGTTTGCAATTGGTTCTATTTTCAATTAAATATCAAAACGACCTCATAAACGATGGATTCGATTTGTTGGGAAACGATTACGATTCTGTTTCATATGATTTCAATTACCCGACTTATGACAATAATCGAAAACAGAGTATTTATATCCTTGTATTCAATTAAATGATATGAATCTTTTGCTATATCGTTACAGCTACAACGATCGGAAAATGATTCTGTTTGATTGGGTCATATCTCTTTTTAACAATCTTATATGTTATGTTTGATTATCAATTTCAATTGGATATGAAACAATCTTATTACTTTTCAATTATGACTCTGAGGACCCGATTTTGTGGTAACAAAAGAGCAGAGTATTCCTATCTCTGTGTTCGCTTGAATCACTTTTGATCCTGTTTAATGTTGAATGATAAAATCATTTTAATCTCAAATGATTCGTTTTAAAATGGTTATTGGAAGATAATTAGATTGGTTTCTTTTAAAAGATTTTGAATCGATTCTGATTCTGATTCTGTATCTTATTTTAGACTAGCTACAGAATCAAATGATTCTGTAGCTAAGTCTGTAGAATTAGATTTTTATTGTTTTGCTAATAAAATATCTCTCTAACTTGTTATTTTTGGTCCATTTCAGGTGAATTCGAAATTGCATTGGATTGGATGGACAGTTTAGAGGATATTTGAAATATTTTGGTTTCATTTTAGTTTCCTAGTTTAGTTGATTTTGGGAATATCTTCCCAGATTATGTAAACAGTTTGATAACTGCCACAGGGAGGTTTTACCCTGTGGAAAAACTTATAAATACTTATTATTTTTGTAATAACATCATCCTCATTCGTGGGAGAACAAGGATATGGAATTTTAATACAGACTGAGACAAATATTGATGTTCTGCTACAGCTTTAGCTTTTCATAATATCAATATTTTGTTTCATGTTTATGTGTATCAATTTGCATTTGGTTAACGACTACTTTTACTATCTTAGTCTTTTGCAAATGATATGATTTAATCCATATAATCCATATCTGATTTCTTCCAGCATTAACAAAACATAGCAATTACTTGATTTAGTTTGTGAATGACAGATTTCTCTTCTTCATTAATTGAGTTGTTAAGTATAAGTTTTTGCATAACAGGTTTCCCTTATTGCAGAGATTTATAAATCTTATAATTGTTATGATTTTTTATGTCTTGTTTGTCCTGTAAACAAATTCAAAGAGCATCACAACTATCGTTTACGAGAAGCTTCTAGATTATCCGGTGCGAGTTTCCTTCCTCTGACCAGCTTCGAAGTCATCATACACAGGACAAATCTGGAGCGTTTCCAGGTCAGTTTGTCATTTGTTTGTTTAATATATTTGTTAGTATTTTAGTTAGATATATGTGTAGTTAGTATATTAGATTGTTTAATTTCAGTAAGTTTTATTTCTTGTTTATAAAATTATAAAATCAAAAAAATACTTTTCTCTGTCTTAGGGCAGAAAGTAAATGAGTTTTCCAGGTTTTATTTAAATCTGTATTTTGTAGATATTGTATATTTTGTGAATAAGCGATATTGCAGTCAGTAATTAAAAAGCTAGTTAGAGTTAGTATAATAGTAATTAGTAGATCGTGTTAATAGAATAGTTAGTGTGTTTTTTGTTAATTAGTTTAGTTAGTTTGTTTAATAGTTAGTTTTAATTAGATTAGTTAGATTAGTTCGTTTTATTTATTGTTAGTTAGTTTAGTTTGTTTTATTTAGTTTTAGTTAGTTTACTTTGTTTTATTTAGTTTTAATTAGATTAGTTTGTTTAGTTTAGTTTTTCTCTTTGGTTTTCTTAGGACCTTAGATCGGCTAATGGAGCCGCTAAACCTATCAGGGTGGTTCATTCCAAACGGCTTGGGTTATTAGACAACCCCGGGCTGGTTCCACTCTCTCAGTTGACGGATGGTCAATTTTGCCCGTCAACAGACTTTCACCAGGAGAGGGAGAGGCAGAAGGAGTAGACTTTGTGGATGAAAAAGGTAAATGATCAACATACATGCGATGCCCATGACATAAAGTGCTTATATTAGGAGAATCAAGAGAATTTTGGACATTCAGAGTGGTCCATAACCAAACCAATAGACCAACATTCAACCCAAGAATGTTCAAAGTGGCCATCAAGTGGGCACCAACATTTCCAAAGAACGGAAAAGAACAATAACCCTCATCAGAAGGGGTACCTTGATTGGTATCCTCAAGAACTTTGTCCATGACATTCTTATGCATAGGTCCATCCCTTGTGGGATTGTTCATGTATGAAAAATTCTCACACACTGACTTTGATGAACTAGTGGTATAAAACACCACTCCTTCTAGGAGGCAACTCCACATTTTCAAGAGAAAGACTAGAGGTCCTTCCTGACCAGTGGAGTGGTTGGTCCACCACGCTGAATCAATAATACAAAAGTGATGATACAGAAACAACCTAAGCTAAACTATACAAAGTAAAAATCCACTAAAAATTCCTAAGAGAAACATTGCAAACAAACAAATTCTTCAAAACTTCAACCCAGGTGGATGAGGTCCTGAGTCCAAAGTAATGGAAAAGTGGAAAGGGATCTTTTGAATACTGACACCAGTTGATAAAGTTTCGAGATTAATGAACGAAGGAGTGAGAAGTAGCTACCTTGACCTACACTAACCATCCTTATCCAATGAAAGTACCCTCTCTTCACGGTGTACCATCAAGTAGTACTGAAAAGTGTGATACAACGTCTACTTCAAGTAGCACACGAACCCCCCCATAGTCACCTATGAGATACCTAGGATGAGAAACTATGGATACCAACTTGCAGTCGTCCTCTCGAGGGTAGAGTCAATAGTCGAGACGAATTTTATGGGCATAATAATTAATTCTGAAGCTCTTCCAGAGGACTGTCTACAAAAGGGCTAGTGTCACTTCAAAAAATCTCAAACTAAGTATGAATATTCTAGAGGACTGATTCCAAGAGGGCCAGTATCATTTAGGGAAAATTTCAACCAAGTCAGAAATTCACAGAGAAATGATGCCATATGAGTCAGTGTGACTTCAGGAAGAAAAACCCAAATACGTTCAATCTTCTACGCTTGGTCAAGTTTCAGAGGGGTTATATCCTCTACTCTTCCTCACGTGACCACATGTTTATCTCTTGTTTTAGAGGAGGCTCCCGACTATTCCTATATGAAAATTGGATTTTCTCTCCCTATCTCAACCTTCTATGCTTGGTTATTGGCCTTGGATATTTATCTCTCCAATCCTAATCTGATGCCCTAACCCTAAACTTGTTTGTCAACCTTAGAAACAAAGTCTAGTACATTTTAAATTTAACATTTATTTTAGTGGTTGTTTTTTACTCAAAGGATACATAAGTGAAACTGATGTTGTTTGTATGACTCTCAAGAAGATAAATCTTTAAGAACACTATTCTTAATAAACAAGATTGGCCTTCAAATGTAAAGGTGCAATACACTTCCTTTACGATCTTTTCAAAATGGAAACAAAAATATTTTTTTGTTTGTATGCATGATCGATTACTTTGAAATGCAAGCCTAAAATGCTATTTTCTTTTGAATGTCAATGCAAACTACACTATCACCCTAGGATAAATGCAAAACAAAGTATAAAGGATCTTTTCAAACTGATTATTTTTTCCTTTTGTAAAAGGCTACTCAAAATTGATTTCAACAACTTTTTCAAAACAAGAAAAATGCATAAAATACCTAAGTGCTAGAAAATAAGTTCTTTTCTTGAAAAAACTTAAGAGGCAAGGGAACAATATAAGAAACAACCAACAACCAAGATATTTTTTCTCTATTTTGTTACTAAAAGGAAATTAAATGAAACTACATTGCAATTTTGTATTTTCCTTTTATGAACAAAGGAAAGAAGGAAAGGAGGAATAAATAAGACATTCCAAAATCAATGAAACATAACAATGAACTGGAAGCATAGTCCAGCCACACAAGACTAACCTTTCAACCCACCTAAAAACCTTATACGAAAAAAATTAACCAATAAAAGAGAAAGAAATTTTGATAAAATTTTCAAGTTTACAAAGACTTGATATAACATTCAAAGACAAAACCAACTAGAGAAGGTTCAGGAAATGTTTAACAACCAACCCAAAGCTTCCCAAAAATTAAAATATGGTCCTGAGAGAAACTTTTTCAGAAGTGTACGGGACTGTGTACACTATGAATAATGTATGTACGTGACTAAAATTGAAGTGAATCGCATACATATTTATGGACGATACATGTGGTTCTTTGAAGAAAAATTGCCCATATTTAATGTTGCAGGTGTCTTCTAAACCTATCAAATGAAGCATCCACTTCAACAACAAATATTTGGTCACAGATCCACAGTCCTCTTTTATAACCAAGCTAATAAACCACAACCAATTGTGTCTTAAACAAGAATTGGTTGGGTAATTTTCTTATTCAAGGATTTTTGTTGTAACAATCCCTTTGTATGAATTCCATGTATGAAATATTCATTCGCCTCTCTGCAAAAAGGAGGGGACTCTTAGAGAAACAACCTAATTCATGATGGAATAAATCAAATTTATTCACTTCTCATTTTTATAGTATGATTGATTTAATTTATTATGTTGTCGATTGCTTTATTTAATTAATTGTCATGTCAAGGGTGTATATTTATTTTAGCATTGTGATTTATTTAATTGGTTGTAAATGTTGTGCATCTTAGGTAGTTTTATGATCTCCATAATTCCAACTCCATCATTTTCTTGAGCATAGTGTGAGTTTCAATTAATTTATTTATGTTGTATATTAGTGGCAACACTTTGTTTTATGACCGCATGATGATCAAGGGATAAATACTTTAGTTGAATTTATTCATTTATGCAAGTGTGTGAACATGCCCTTTTTAACAATTTCCTTTCTGTCAAAGAGATTAAAATTACTTTCTTTAATCATGCGAGTGTGATTTAGATCATATCTCCTTTTGTTTTGTGTACTTCTAATCCAATCCTCGTAGGTGGTTGAAAGCAGGGGACTGGAAAAATCCACCACTTATCGATCCCCATAGGTGGTTGAGAGCATGGAGTTAAGAAACACACCACTTTCTCGAGTTATTTTCTTTCCTATTAGTATGCTTTGATTTTCACAAGAGTAGTGTGTTTTCATTTTTATAATCTGAGTGGTGATATTTCATTTCTACAAGAATGGTGTGCTTTTTTTCTTGCAAGTTAAGAATTACCTTTTATCCAATTTATTTCCAATAGATAGGGATACCTTCCTGATATGTCATGGGGCATGTAAAATATATTAGATTGCTTCAGTGAATAATGCTTGTTGTGTGGTGTGATTTACTTTTCCAAAGTGTGTTATTTTTTTCTACCTTCTATGTGGATTTCCTTCCATGTTTTCAAGAGTGGTTTGATTTACATTACTACAATGCATATTAGATAACCAATTGTAGAAGGGAAACTGTAGCCTGCATAGAATTTGCATCGTAACTTTGAAATAAACAGACACACCCTAGATTGCTAATTATTGATTTGGAATTTGATTGTTCTCATAGGAAATTAATTTTCCCAAGACATAGGTTGGTGGCTTCTTCTTCTTACTCTTCCTCTTCCTATTCCTTTTAGACTTTTGGTTACTAGTAGTTAGAATTTCACCAGGAGAGGGAGAAGGAGAAGGAGTAGACTTCGTGGATGAAAAAGATAAATGATCAACATCCATGCGATGCCCATGACATACAGTGCTTATATTAGTAGCATAAAGAAAATTTGGGACATTCAGAGTGGTCCATAATCAAACCAATAGACCAACATTCAACCCAAGAATTTTCAAAGTTGCCATCAAGTGGGCACCAACATTTCCAAAAAAAGGAAAAGAACAAGAACCCTTGTCAGAAGGGGTACCTTGGTTGGCATCCTCAAGAACTTTGTCCATGACCTTCTTATGCACATGTCCATCCCTTGTGGGATTGTTCATGTATGAAAAATGATCACACACTGACTCTGATGAGCTAGTGGTATAAAATACCACTCCTTCTAGGAGGCAGCTCCACACTTTCAAGAGAAAGACTAGGGGTCCCTCCTGACCATTGGAGTGGTTGGTCCACCACCCTGAATCAATAATACAAAAGTGGTGATACAGAAAAAACATAAGGCCAACTATACAAAGTAGCACTCTACTAAAAAGTCCTAAGAGAAACATCGTAAGAAAACAAATTCTTCAAAACTTCAGCCCAGGTGGATGAGGTCCCGAGTCCAAAGTAATGAAAAAGTGGAAAGGGACCTTCTGAATATTGGCACATGTTGATAAAGTCTCGAGACTGATGAACAAAGAAGTGAGAAGGAGTTACCTTGACCTCTAATAACCAACCTTATCCAGTGCAAGTACCCTCGCTTCACGGGGTACCCTCTAGTAGTACTTAAAAGTGTGATGCAACGTCTACCTCAGGTACCACAGGAAACCCTCTGTAGTCAACTCTGAGATACATAGGAAGAGAAACTATGGATACCAACTTGCAGTCGGCCTCCTGAGGTTACAAGCAATAGTTGAGATAGATTTTATGGGAAAAATAACTGAGTCTGAAGCTCCTCCAGAGGACTGTTTACAAAAGGGCTAGTGTCACTTTAGAAAATCTCAATCTAAGTACGAATATTTTAGAGGACTGATTCCAAGGGGGCTAGTATCACTTCAGGAAAAGTTCAACTCAGTCTGAAATTCATAGAGAAATGATGCCATATGAGTGAGCGTTACTTTAGGAAAAAAACCCCAAATACGCTCAATCTACTATGCTTGGTCGTGTTTCAGAGGGGTTATATCCTATACTCTTCCTCATGTGACTTCATGTTTATCTCTTTTGTTAGAGAAGGCTCACGGCTATGCCTATACAAAAATTGGATTTTCTCTCCCTATATCAAGCTTCTATGTCTTTTTATTGGCCTTGGAGATTTATCTCTCCAATCCTAATCTAATGCCCTAACCCTAAACTTGTTTGTGAATCCTAGAAACAATGTCTAATACATTTTAAATTTAGCATTTATTTTAGCGGTTTTTTTTACTCAAATGATACAAAAGTGAAACTGATGTTGCTTGTATGACTCTCAAGAAGATAAATCTTTAAGAACACCATGCTTAATAAAAAATCTTGGCCTTCAAATGAAAAGGTGCAATACACTTCCTTTATGATCTTTACAAAATGGAAAAAGCATGGATGATTTTAATGATGGAAATTTATTTTTAAATGTAGAAACCTTGGTGAATCTTACTTATCCTTCATATGCCAACTATAAAAATTTTGACGATATTTTTATAAAAATATTCAAATTTCTAAGGATTTTAAGTAGTTTGTATAAAATTCTGACGATTTTTAAGGTAAAATAATTTTATCCTATAGAATTTGGGCGAATCATTTTTAGAATAACAAATATTTTTGGGGGAAAACCCATGGAAAATTAAGCCCATGAGCGAAATTTAGCCCCTAAAAGCATCCATGGGAAAAAGATATATTTTTGTTTGTATGCAAGATCGATTACTTTGAAATGCAATCCTAAAATGGTCTTTTCGTTCGAATGTCGATGCAAACTACACTGTCACCCTAGGCTAAATGCAAAACAGAGTATAAAGGAGCTTTGCAAACCGATTTTTTTTGCTTTTGTAAAAGGCTACTCAAAATTGAAATTAACAACTTTTTCAAAACAAGAAAAATGCATAAAAGACCTGAGTGCTAGAAAATAAGTTATTTTCTTGAAAAAACTTAAGAGGCAAGGGAACAATATAAGAAACAACTAACAACCAAGATATTTTTCTCTATTTTGTTACTAAAAGGAAATTAAATGAAACTATAGTGAAATTTTGTATTTTCTTTTTATGAAAGAAGGCAAAGAGGAAGAAAGAAGACAATCCAAAATCACTGAAACATAACAATGAACTAGAAGCATAGTCCAATCATTCAAGACTAACCTTTCAACCCACCTAAAAACCTTATACAAAAAAGGTTAACCAATCAAAGAGAAAGAATTTTTGATCAAATTTTCAAGTTCACAAAGACTTGGTATAACATTGAAAGACAAAACCAATGAGAGAAGGTTCACGAAATGTTGAACAACCATCCGAGAGCTTCCCAAAAATTAGAAAATGGTCCTAAGAGCAACTTTTTCAGAAGTTTACGGGACTGTGTACGCTATGAATAATGTATTTACGTGACTAAAATTGAAGTGAATCGCATATATATGTGGTTCATACAAAGCCAAAGCATGTGTACACTTTAGAAAAACCTAAAAAAAAGTTAAATTGCAAATAGGAATGAAGCTTCTAGAAATTGGAAAATATTTATGAGATAGTGATTGTTTTGACAAAATCCAAAAAACAATTAAAAACAAGAAATAACAAGATCCCTTAGACAGACCCAAACTGGGAGAAAAATTTCCCCAGTATGGTGGCCAATTTTGTTTCAGGATTTTCTACCCTATGACCTTGGGTCTATGTCACAACAGATCATAACCGTATCTAAAAGACTAAACCTACCTTCCAATATACAAATCAATAAATAAATGATTACTTAGAAGAGAGAAGGAGGTATATCATACCTTGTATCCAAACGTTTGATGAAGATCATTGCTCTCGACCATTGACTTGCTCCAAGCCTTTTGTCTCTATGAGTGTGCAAAATAAACCAAGTAGATGCTGTAACAAGGTAGTTATCAAATTAAATTAGAAATGTAATATGTAAATCTTGATATATAAAGAAAATTCAACATAAAAAAATTAGTTAAACATAATTGCACAAGATTGGAGGGAAAGAGAACTCTCTTATTAATCAGTATGAATAGGTGAGTTACAACCTAATTCTAACTCATGACATTGCCTTGAAACCAAAAGCTTGTGTTTCTCCACTGAACATCTTCAAGCAACAACTCAACAATGGAGTACTTCCTCACATGATCTAGAAGGGATAGGAACACACCCAAAAATCATTATAGGAGAGAGGAAGAGATACTGGAAAGTAAATTTCGAGATCAAGGGATACTACTCGGAGATTTAGGGAATAAAGAAGCTTGCAAATTGCCATCATGTTCTTGCACCAAGGTTGGCTCCCCTCATCTACACCCCCACAGGTGCTTATATACCATCATAAAGAGGTTGATATGTTTACATTCCATTTTGTACGGGAAATAGGAGGTTTAGGACCGGGAAAAACCCTAAACCCCACCCAAAGATATGAAATATTTTTATTTTTCAGAATTGCGGGTGTACTTATGTACCCAAGTTACACATGGATGAATATCATACATCAACAAAGATATTGTTTTTTAATATAATTTTGATGAAAAAGACTAGGATTAAGGTTTGCAAGCTGAGAAATGGACTAGGACTTCTCACAAATTAAATATAAAATAAAAAGTTGTGTTATAACACTTTTATTTATATAAACTTTTCTTATCTTTTCAATAACTAAAATTATTCACTAATTATTTTTAACAAAAACGTTGTTATATTCCATTTAACAATGCTCATTTCTCTTAATGAACATCAATGACAATATTTCCATTGCATTGTATAAAAGACATAGAAGTCTAATAGATAATTTTACTATGTAATATTAGAAGATAATTTTCCAAAATCATATGATAGATGATATTAGTAGATATTTATATTTCAAAACAATTTTTGAAAATATTTTTTTAAACCTATTAATTTTCTAAAATAAAAAATATTATAACTTAAATACTAATGTTTAAACATCTTTTTCAATATATTAAATATAAATTTATTTTATTTATATATAAAATATTTTTATTTAAATATTAAAAAAAATGAGATATAGATGTTTCCAACAAAGTGGTTTGGTTGGAAAAATATCATTCTCTAGCCTATGTCCAAGTCTAACCTTTATTCAAATCACTATGACATATATTAAACTTGTTTTTATATAATTATCTTTTACAATCCAGCAATGTGGATCTATATACTATGTTTTTTGTTATTTAATGATTAAGTAATGTACATTTATTTGAATATACTATGTTTCAAAATCATTGTATATCCTTTTATAAATTAATAAATTGGTTTTTAATCTAGGAGGTCAAATTTTTACATAACATTTCTTACAACTTAATAGTTTTTTGGATAATTTTTTAGGTAGAGGATCAAGATAATACACTTTTATAAATCTGTAATTTTGAAATGTTAAAGATTGTAAAATCTTAGTTTAAAATTATAGTACGTAAAAATCCGAAAAAGATAACACAATGATATTATTCCAGAGAGGAGAATAACCATTATTGCTACTTGATATATTTTTTCTAATTTGTTTTCTACTGTTTTGGTGAACACTTTACCTATCTTTTTGGTTCTCCTTTCGAATGAAAATTGTAATTTATTTTAATTTGCCTGCAAATTCTCTCTGATTAGACACAGGTGTTTCTCAAAAGCGTATACCCACGTCGATGCTGTTTTCTGCTGAAATTGATTGGGACCTTGAGATCGTTTGGATATTGTGTACATGAATGTTCGTAAGGGTTTTGATTGCAGTTTTTTGAGATGTCATTATTGCATTCAAAGTAATAAATATGCGACTGAGACTCAGACCAGTCAAGGATTTTTGATTGATTTATATTCTTGGCTTCCGCACCACGTCATTCTTCCCATGCAAAATCATGACGGAATCCATGGTTTGTACAGATTTCTGAAGGGGAGAGTAAAGAGAAGGATCAGCATAAAGGGACTATATATTTTCTATCAACAGCGCACTCGAATCATTTGTACTGATAAAACAAGGTGGGGAGATCTTGGTCTCTTCAAAAGCAGCGCCAATACTACGATACGATATACAGAAAATGTGAGCGTCTGCACCCAAATAGTTTCATTTTTGGTCTCCACTGATATTATTTTTAATAATAAATTATATCAATTATATCATATATAATAATAATAATAATCTATTTTTAAGGTCACGGTCAAGCCAGCACATCAAATTGGTGTATGAGACTCTTTGTTTGTGGAACAAGGGACTTCCCCTCTGCCGAAGGTTTTGACTGGTAAAGTCTACTAAGGTATACATACCTACCCTACCCTACCCTCTGTATTTGAACCTGTGACTTCTTAAGAAGAAACACATGTTTTTAACCATTAGACCCATTCAAACTATTTATATGAATCCCAATTCTAAAAAGCTTTGTTTTTTTTTTAATTCTCACCAATTGAACTTTCTCCGTTTTGTTCCTCACATGACTTCCATTGGCTTACTTCTACTGCATATTTCATATGCTATTTTTAATCTGTTATGCCCACATCCTCACATGGGCGCCTCATTGTTTTCTGTGTATTGTTCTCCACATGGCTTCCCATGGCAATACATATGGATTTAGGTTCACAGGGACCTTCTACAGGGTTCCTATTCGCTCGTCTTTATGTATTGGAAATTATGAGGGTTACCTGCAGAAAGTTTGGATCCAATGGCACAGGAGTGGTGCTATGTCACCGTATTACAGTATATTATTAATGTAAAGAAGAATCTATTGAAAGAAACAACGGGAAATGGCTTTATTATCTTTTCAAACAATCAAAATCCTTAAAGTTTAAAAATGCCAGGAAACTAAAGCACTAACTTGGATGTATGTACTAGCCTTACTCCACAAGCAAATACAATATTATAAAATTATATTCTCATTCCTTGCCCAAAAAGCCATTGAGGCTTTAAAAAATACCTCTATCTTTGTTTATATTTATTCCTCCCATAGGAAGCGACAATCCTTTCTTTGGGCCCATCTTCCTTCTGCGATTCCTTTTGTCTGTGTCTTGAATTTTCAACTCTTAACCATTTTTCTGTGTGAGTTTCGAAAGAGTGCCCAATCTTTCTGCCAAATATTATATTAAGCTCATTTCATTTTATTGTTATTCAGTACAAGCACCACATGCTTTTGTATCAGAATTCCACCTGTTGAAAACGAAGAGAGGGTATT
>JASDQU010032103.1:907-22180 GCA_032191745.1 Picea mariana | reverse complement strand
ATTCGGGTGCATATAGTCGACGATCTTGATATTAAGTCCTTCGAACATAATCTTAACACGCTCAACATATATTATGTCAATTCCATCGACCTTTAGGAGAAATTAATACTAAGTCCTCCGAACACACTCAACACACTTTTTGTTAACTCCATCGATACACACGACAAACTTAATACTAACTTTATTGATGTATACAGAGAACTTGCAATGATAAACATCAATTTCAAGCAAGATTGAAGTTACATTTGTTTTTAGTGTGTTGCGTTGGTTTGTGGTCCACATTTGGATTTATGGAGGGGTAATTACCCACGACCACCTCCACATCACGAACCCCCTCCATATGTAAGGTGTTATGAAATGTAGGGAGAGGGCATACTCATACCACCCCTCCCCCTTTACTCATAATTGAATATGGTGCATTTCATGGAGTAGAAAGGAGAAGGGGCATTACATTCCACCCCCTTCCCCTCATGTCCAATATTTTAATATATAATATTAAAACAAATGAATCATCCTTAAGTTTGAGAGGTGAGATAGGGTTGCGGGGAAGCCCCATTTTAAGATTTTCTTGTTTTGAAATCCCCCCTCATGAACTTATTTAAACTAGAATAAAACCAAGCGCCATCATATGAAACCAAGCTCACTTGATGATTTGAGCTCAATGACTCCACCATGCACCCATTATGATGATACAGAGAAAGAGTATATGCTTCGAATTTGCAACAACCGCTTGCCTAGAGAGCATAGATGAGTGAACTCCAACACTATCATTTGATGAATTTCCTCACTTAACTTCCATCTTTCAACTAACAAGGTTCATGACTTGTCCTCTGATGTAAATCAGAGGAGTTCCATCAACTCCTCTGATGTGCATCGGAGGAGTTACCATGAACTCCTCCGATGCAAATTGGAGGAGTTGAAATCAACTACTTCGATGCAAATCGGAGGAGTTGACATCAACTCCTCTAATGGAAAATCATAGGAGTTAATGTTAACTCCTTTGAAACCTAAAAAAATGGCTTTCATAAAATGGTCATAACGTTTGACTCAGGTATCCATTTGACACGTTATTTATACCATTGGAAAATTATTTCTGAGATATACAACTTTCTAGTTATAGGTGTTAAAACATTATTAACTTATTACCATCATTTTTCAATATCAATATCTGGTACATTGTTGGCAACCCTGAAAAATGAAATGCCTCAATCATGAGCGGATGAGCCAAGGATTGAATTTAGGGAAGCTTACTTGATATTTAAATTATTTAATTACTCAGTTATATGTGTTCTAATGATTATTCTTGATGGTTTATTTGGAGTTACTCTCATCTATTGTATGTTGAATGGTGTCAGGTACCAAGCGAAGGAGGGTTGCTCTCAACATTCTCACGATGAAATATACAACCGAGGATGACGAAGGAGCTACAATAAAAGGTGTAGAAGTGATTGAGGAATAATAAATAAAATCTCAAGAAAATGAATGAAGAATATATCTAGAAAATCTGTGAAGATTGTTTGTCAAACTCGGATGACAAAGATGCTCCCATGCCCAGGCCAGTCTTCATGATGCACAAGGCACATATGGACAAAATCCACAATGACCCACCAGTGCTAGGAGACAAATTCAAAATGTAACCATTTTCCTTGTTACCCATTATCACAAAGAGGATGAGGACAAACATTGGAAGATGAAAGGTCACGTAGGGAGACAAAATGGCAAAGGTCTTAATGAGCCTTAATAAATACTATAATTAAACCCAAAGAAAGGTCTTTTCGGCTCTTCAAACATTTTACACTTCTGAACTACTTTGGGAATACAATGTCAATCAAAATTGGAGAGATTTCCTTAGATTTTTCTTGTACTATTACTGAAACTGTTAATACAGAGAAGCCCTCTGGGCTAACTTTTGACAGAGAGAACGACTTGCATGTGTTGTTGTTTTTATACGAACTATTTCAAGAAGAAATTTTGTTGTTCACATGGGTTGTTTGTTGTTAATATGGGTTGTTTATGGACTATTATAATGCAATATATGTTTCCTTGCATTTTTGTCACTCTTTCTTATATTACATGTCTTGAGCAAATGAGTTGCCAATGTATGTGATATAGTGACTTGACTATTCTGGTTATATACTCATGTGCATGTGTTATTTGAATTTATTTCTTCATTTCAACTATCTGGGTGAAGGTATTGGTAGAGCTAGTTTCATGTCACATATCATTCACTTACGCTAATTTTCTCCTAGCTAGGATAGGGTAGAATATAAGTAGATCAGAAATGCATTTAGACGGTCTTCATATACATCTTTTTTTTGCATAACCACCATCACTCACCCTCAACAGTGGATCGCGCCGCAACCGGTAAAACCAAACCAAGAATGGTTATTGGACCAGAATCTGGATGGGTTCCTATTCCAAATGGTGAGAGGTCTAATTGAGAATTATTGTAGGGGATAACTCCTTATTGTTGTTGGGCGAATTTAAACCAGTTAATAGTTTATTGTTGCATTAATGGATTATTAGTGAATCAATACAAGTTTGAGAATTTTCCTTGAATACATTGTCTGTTCACACCCCACACAAGACTAAATGGTATGTTTGATTCCCATGTAATCTTGAGTGATACCTTCCTTGGTTCGTAGCTAAAGATTGATAATGCATACACCATGGAGTGTTGTTGGTCAAATATTTACAAACCTTGGTTCTTCAACCCCCGAGCAATAGGAGATACATGAGACAACAATATTCACTTTGGATTATATACACTACCATGCACTATGAATATAGATTGCTTCATATGTACATAATTTACAAAAAATAATGTGTTGGTTGCATTATTGTTGTCTACGTACCTCCTCTTTAGATATTGTTTCTAAGTTTCTTCTCTTGTATCACTTGTAGCTTCTTTCTCTCCTTCATTTGTTCTATTTCATTTTGATATGAAAGTTGTGCACAAAATGCAATGAACAAACAAATAAACCCTTATGTCAAAATGACATGAAAATACAATATTAACAAATAAAAAATGAAATGCAAATCAATAGAATACACATAAAACTAGAAATATGTACCTTTTCAATTCTCATTCCATGTTTTTTTCCTTATTTTCCTCTTAATTGATGGTGTTTGTTTTGATTTATTCTACATTGAACAAACAAAATACATATGCAAATAGATTTCAGTGAGATGAAAACACAATGCAAATTGTCGATGTATTGTTCTCCCTCCTGAAAAAATATGTACTGTATCGGCTACTTTCCATCTCCAACATAATTTCTTGATACAAAACATACAAAATAAGTTTCTAAATATGTAACAAGAATATGAAAACATGATTTGGTTGAATAGCAAGAAAATAGAAATTTGTGAATATGTAAGAAGAATATGGAAATATGCCAATATGTATTGTGATGTCTATGTAATTCAAAGGTCATATGCTAATATGTTTTATGATTTGCATGAATTTCAGATTGAAAGTAGAGGAAAAATTGTATCATGATCATTCTAGTATGTATTTAATATATAAAAAAAATTCATTGTTTATTGTTCATTTTGACCAGACATGATCAATTAACGCGTTTTGCATATGTTTTTTTTCCAAGAAGAAATAGAGATTGTGACTACACATGTAATTTTCCATTTCTTTTTCCTTTTCATTTCACTAAGACATGTCAATATATTCAAGTCTCCTATAATCGTTGTGATTTGGCTCGAATGAAAATTGCATAGTTCTTTTGCAATGACATTCACTATACTACTCATAATTGCATGTGGTGCTGCATAGATATTGATAATTGTAATATGAAATTCATTGACTGTTAGTCTTCCTAGAAGAACCTCCACACTTTGTTATTCAAAATGCATGTGTTCCAGTATTTATGTATTTTTATTATTATTATCATCAGTTCATGTCTATTTCAATTCGATATGCAATTGAAACTTGGAAATTGTTCATTTTGCATGGGCAATGCGATATATGTTTCTTGAATGCACAAAATATAAAATTTTATTGTATCATAGTCATTGACTATGTCATTAATATGTGCATGAAAAATACACGTGTTTAGTGAAATAATTGATATGTATGACTCTAATTGTATGGACTACCAATTATATTCTAGATTCCATTTTGCATTGCTCTGTAAATGTTGTATCTCAATAACTATATTTTATTTAACGTTGATGTTATTCATTGTAAAAGCATTTAGAAGATTCAAAGAATCCATATTTCTTACACATAACAATGTTGTATACACTAATCCATGTCTTTGTATCCCAACAGGATCAAATGAAACACTTCCCAACATCATACCCTATGATCTGTGTATTGTACATGCACACACAAGTTGAATTGGATTTTTTTTTGGGGATTTTCAAATTACATGTCTTTGAGTTTGTTGATATTGGTTTTTCTATGTGAAATATGGGTATTGACTCAGAAGACATTTCTATGCTATATAAAGAATATAACATGATAGCTTGTCGATGTCCAACATGTAGATCATAGAACTTTATCCACAAAAAGGAACCCTTATGTGTTTTGGTGTATGCTTTGATTATTCCATCTACACCATTCCCTAAACCATTTTGTGAATCATAGTTGCATGCATATATTTCAAAAAGCATATTTAATTTTAGGATAATTTGCAAAGGAAAAGTTGTTTTTTTTTCATGGTATCAAAGACTACCATGGTTTTCCTCCTCTTCAACAATTGCATTGATTAAAAGTTCATTGCTAGGCATAAGTGATGGCATATACTTTTTATGCATTGAAATATCTTTGTTTTTGTAAAATAGGTAAGGGAATTTTGGTTCATTTGGAGTAGGTCACATGTAATTTGTATTGATATATTCTAAATCATTTATTGTTTGGATATTTGTCCACATCCTATTTATAATTGCAATAAATTTTTCATTCATTTGCTACATTGTAATATGCAATTCATAGCACTTTAAACTATCTCTCCAAAAGTCATATGTTATTCTTTTCATGTTCATTTTTAAATCCTAGTTCTACACATCTTCCTTCTATACCTCCACCATCCCATCCATCTGCTAGCCTATTTTTACTTAGTTTCTCTTCAACAGTGTGTTGAGTCATTTTAATTTGTTTTTACCTTCCTATTTGTTTTTCATCATGTCCTTGCTCTTTATAAGGTTAATACAAGTGATGATTTGAATTGAATGAGACACATAACCATTTTTTATGTCACTATTGGGTTTCAAACATGTCAACTTAGGCCTTTGATGAAAAAATACATTGACTGCAAGAATTCCCCTATTCTTGCAAACAACAAAAAAACACGTTGTTTTATGAGTTTTAACATTCATAAAATATTTAAATTTTTGAATAAGGTGTGTTGGCACCTCACATGTGTTTTCATCTCTTTGTGCACTCCATATTATGTGTGTTAGGACCAGTTTAACCATGATTACAAAATTTGTGCTAAGGATCATGCAGTTTTGCACCTTGAACTATTATTATTACAAGGTCATGTGTAATAATTATTGCAGGTGGTAAAGGAACCCAAAACAACACATACATTCGACCATCACTTCCAACAGGAGAAGATAGAACACAATGGTGTCTCCCTAAGAGCGTTGGAAATTGAAAAAAACAGGGCCAACACAGATCAAACTGTTTGAAGCCATACCTGAAATTAGAGATATGTTTATCAGAGCAAAATGGTTCGATTTTATATGCGCTTTCAACAAGCATCACATAGGAGTGGCCATGCTCTTCGCACCTAATTTTGATGGGTTTCAGACCCAACTCAGGACACCACCATTCATTTTACATAGAACTTCATTGATTTGGTGTGTGCTCTCTTGATCAATGGTGAAAGATGGTTCAAAAAAGGAAAATTGCCAGTTGAAATATGAAACACGTTTCTAGTGGAAAAACATCAAAACCTTGATTGGAGCTAGGGATTATCAAATATGTGGATTAAATAAGAGTGGTAGGGAATTTTCACTGTAGTCTAAAGGTATATCACAAAAAAATGTCGTTTCTTGATCATTCATTTCTATCACCTTTGATTTCTTATGCACTTAAATGGTGACAAGGAATTAAACCTTCCCTTCTTTTTTCTTAAAATCTTAGCTAAAATGTCTAAGAGAGTCCAAAATTATCCTAAATCTGCTCATAGAATTTTATATCAGCGGGGGTTTATTAAAATTTTGGTTCTCTTTTATTTAAATGAAATACAAATTCCTTCTAAGTATTTTATGTAGTATGTAGGGTTACAGGAAGAAGGACAAAGAACTGATAAAAAACAAGAGGAACAAGAAGTTGATAAACAACCAGAAGAACAGAGGGACAGGGGAAACCAAGCATATAAGGTTTCTCTTGAGCTTGGGTGTTCATAGAGATATGCCTAGTAAGATAAAAAGAAGACCACACCTGTAAAAAAGAGAGAACTTGATATGAGAAAGCCAGATCAATTACTCCACCAAAAGAAGAAACCCCACAAAGACAGTTAAGGTACTCTACAACAAAATAGAGGGAAAATGAAAGCATCAAGGTTTATATCAGACAATGAGAAGAAAAAACCACCAAAACTGATCCATTTTCACCTAAACATTCTGAATATGATCATGTGTCCATGACCATGTATCAATATAAAACTCCTAAGTATAAGACAAGAAGGGAGAGGAGGGTTAAACAACCCAGTCTCGAGATAGCTGCAACACAATTTGTGCATGTAGACACCTTGATTAAGGAATCTCCTGAGGCCAAATAGAGTAAAAAGAGGAAAGGGATCTAGGTCCCTAAAATTCCCAGTAACCCTAATAGGAAAACCAGGCTCACAAACCAATTGGGGTTAAATTCCAAGGCATTGTTTGACCCGTCCTTAAAAGAGAAAAATCCCATAATAATTGAGGACGAGGAAACTAAAGAGGACCTCTCAGAATTTTCCAATATGGAGGAGATGGATATCCATACATTTAAAGGGATGACAGGGGATAAGGAAAGGGAAACATACAATAAAGGGGAAACCTCGAGTATAAAGTATGTTATTGTAAAAAAAAGGTACCCTATCGATCTGGAATTAGAACAAAATGTAATGGACTTTGATTCATACCATGAGCATGACTCTGATGACATAGCTCTATATGTAGAGATAGTTCCTGAGAAGGTTGCACATGATTTAAAACCATATATCAAAGGAGAAATGTTGAGTATGCAGGAACCTGTGAGAGAGGAAAATGATGAAAAACCTGAGAAAGCACCCAATTATGAAATGAGGCCAAGGAAATTCAAGATATCTATTGACCTAAACAGACCTACTATAGAGGAGGAACACGGGCTCAAGGATGGAAGCAAGGTAAATACATTGGTCAAGCCAAAGGTTGAAGATGACAAGGAGATGGATGACAACAACTAGGTGCAAGTTCTAAAACAACAAAATGTTGACATTAAGCAACAAATTCAAACTCTACAACAGCAAAAACAAGATCTTGAACTACAACACACTAAGATCCAAAAAAAGTATCATAAGTTTCAAAAGAAGCATTAGAAAACATTCATGTTCTTGAAGGAAATAATATAAGTGTCCACTATTGTCAAAGGGTAAAGGAATTCAAGATTTGTGCTAGCTTAGTCTTCAAATTTTCAAGGTTGGTCTCCAGTTTTTGGTCTACTTGGATATCCATGCAAAGTTGATTTCTAGCAACAACTTCCGAATACTTTTTGATGTGCCCCTGTTTTACTTCCTTTATCAACAATGAATTCCAGTTGCAATAATATAATTTGTTTTTGGTTTAGTTAGAGGCACCAATTCCACTTGTATTAATTTGTTATCTTTTGATAAAGAAAATGTTTTTTAGGTCAAATTGATGGAGAATAATGAACTGACATTTCAACCTAAATCCACTCTGGTCAAAGAAATGTTTACAAATTGTAATTAAGGAGTGGCAGTGAAGTTGCACCTACAGGGTCTGATGGTGATGTAAAGTTGAACTTTAGAGTTAGATCTTGGGTAGGTAGTCGAACCCTCTTTGGATAGAGATAAATAGATGGGTTTTTTAATGTAAAAGGTTTAAGTTTTTGGTGGAAGATTAAGCTATTAGGATATAGTTTTGGCTGATGAATTGTAAATACCTACAGAGATTTCTACTTAGTGAATATAACTTCTAGTGAATAGATTGTCTCCTTTCTCAATCTTACTTGTCTTTTCTTCTTATTTGGATGCACATTGAATGTCTTGCAAAGAAAATGTTCTTTCTCTGTTAGCTAATGTGTTTACAACCTATTGAGAAATGTGTTTTCAAATATTGTTTTAGGTTTAATACAATGTGTTAGATCTGAAATTTCCAGCTGCAAGTAAAAAATTATATGCTTGTTAGTTTTATCTATTATATTATTACATCTTTTATCTTTTACACTAGCATGCATGAAACTGGCTAAGGGAAACATTGTGGTGAATGTTCTTGAACTTTCCAACTTGATCCATGTCCTTGAAAACCCACCCATCTGTTGATTAACAAATTTAATTCATAAAAACCAATGATTCCAACACTTGAGTTGGCATAGCTCTGCCCTTTAGTAGTCAGTTGGATACCTTAGGACCAACATCTTTTGGCACCATTTCCAGGGAACAGAGTAATGAAACAATCTTTCCCTGGGAGAACGAAAACAATAATATATGATCCTTGACTGTGAAAAAAGATCAGGAAAAACACTGACTACCATATTCTCACTTGGTGACTCCACTGAATGAAAATCTATTAAGGAATTTTGGCTCCCAATAAAGGATTCAGGAAATCAAATCCTGAGAATACTAAGGAATAACAAGTCAACCTTGACCTGAATGGAGACACAAAAACTTCTGATTCAAAGAGACAACTAAGGAAGTCTATAATTGCTCAGAGACACCCTTTTCCATCCAAAGGAAAGTCCATAGCTGAAAAAATTGCCCCTTTCCACAACAAGAAGCAGCCTAAGGTTGTCATTTTTTAAAATACCCTTGTGATTAACCCTTAGACATCTCTTGTCTCAACTTCTGCCTCATCATATTCTCAATCAACCACACCCACATATACTCCTCAACCTCAAAGCCTAGTTGTCTCAGACATGGATGTCAACATGATGGAAGCCATCATTACATCAAGGTATGCACCTTTAGTGTTTCTTCAAAACTTAAATGCCTTTGCAACTGTTGACTACATGAAATATCTTCCTAGATACAATGGAGAGGGAGAGGTGATTGTTGAAGAAAATCTGGTAGCATTTTACAGTTTTGTAGATAAGTTTAACATTGAACATGTAGATATATGGATGAGGTTTTTTGTGTAGTTAATGGATGGAGAGGTAATGATGCAGGAGCATCGTGACTACCAAAGCAAGCATGGAGCCAGTGCATGTGTTTTTAAACACATGACATATAAACTTGATAACTTTTTTGAATTTTCATAAAAGATGAAGCGCCATATCCTTCAATGAAACATTTATGGAGGAGCGCCTGTTGTATTGTATCAGACCTCGAGCCTTACGCTCTTGTCTAAAGTAGATAGGAGGCATTTACTTTAGTTAATGTAGGTAGATAGGATTTTAATTCTAGAATAGACAGTTTAGAGTTTGAGAGGGAAAACGGATATAGACACCCTCCTTTGTACATTGTAACATTATTCAGAAACATTCAGGAGAAAAGAGCAAGCAGAGTATTGTATGAAGAACACCCATGTACAAGCATTTGAATGAATAGAAGAGGGTTCTGATTCAAACTCATGTCTAGTGTTGTTTCTCTGTGTATATTGTTCAAGTGCTTATGAATGTTTGTTTTCTAGATATGCATTTGCTTGTATATGATGTGCATGTGATTTCAGGTTGCAACTGAAGTCTGAGAAGGGAGAGAATAAGTTTCAATTGTTTATCTATCTGAGCCAGGAGATTCTTGTGAGGTGTGCAGTGGAATTCATCCGCAAGGAGTGCATTGATGAAGGCTTGGTAGTTCAATACTTGTTCTCATTTGCCCAGAATTTGATTTGGGTTGTTGAAGCCATGCAAGGGAGTGCGCAGGTTGGAGAAGAAGTCTCAGTTGTGGATCTTAGCGAAGGAATTTAGAGACTACTGCTGCAAGAGTTGCACAGAGTCTTCGTATTCAACACTGGAGGTGGTTGAATATCAAGCACAAGGAGTGCGCATAAATTCCTTTGAAGGAGGCGGAGTAGAGAAGCTCAGGAGGTATAGAAACTTTGTAATATATTTGAAAGGGAGCACAGGAGATTCGTGCGAAGAAATCTCAGGAAAGAGTTGTGAGCGCAGGTGTTGGAAAGCAAGTTCGGGAAATGAGCACTTAGTCATTCGCGAGAAAATCTTCAAAGAGGAAGAATCGACGGTCAGGATTTGCAGAGGAGATCGACGAAATCCCGTCCATCGTCAGATCTCGGAGGAAATCTGCGAAGGATCAGCGACCATCAAATTTCTAGAAGTTGCACCGAGGTTAAAGACCAGGAGCCATCGGGAGTCGGAGGATCAGAGTTCTCGGAGGCATAGAACTCGCGCACAGTAAAATCGTGATTTCGCGATACATGATAGGCTCAAGAGCGTCCATCGTCGGGACACGTGTCAGGAGATCCTATGGCATCGGGGTTAGGCACATCGGGTTTTTCGGTGACGAGAGAACTGTGACCGCAGGAGTCGCGAAACTCCGAAACGCGACGGCCACATAGCCACAGGGTCACCGAAGAAGACAGATGTCATCGGGGTTCGGGACTTGGAGAGCCCCGTGAAATTGTGAAACGAGAATCGTGATTTCCCGAAACGTGAAATATCGATCGCGCAGAAGTCCGGGCCATAGGCACTGGAGAGGAGGACAGGTGTCGAGGGAGTCAACCCTTGCAGGGGTCAATTCCAGGTGGCATCAGGGATTAGAGAATTGAGAATTTTGAGGGCGCGATTTCCGTGCATATAATTTCCGCGAAGTCTGAAACTTCGACTAGGGAGAAGGACGTGGTCCCATGGACCGGAAGGTCGTATGCGAAAAGGGATAGATGGGAGGAGCTTAGAAGAGGAGGAAGGCGCCATCGTGAATCGGGGTTCATAGATTCGTGGTGCCAGCGAAACGCGACATCGCATACGCCGATTTCCCGATAGGGAAATCTCCGACAAAACTAGAAAGGTGTTGACATTGAGACCCATCGGGTTTCGGGGTTTTGTGTAGCACGAGGAACGTGTCCACGAGTTTCGCGATAACGTGAAACCCGATTTCCCGATAAGGCAAAAGGGAGATCGTAGAGAGAGTTCTGTGGGTATTGAGAGGTCCCGATAAGGGATTGGAAGAGCCTTGAAGTTCTTCGGGCCTAGGGAGAAGAAGGTCCTGGTGGAAGCAGACGTGCCCTGGGTGGCGCGTTGGCAATCAAGTGGTATCAGAGCAAGAAAATCTCTCTGTTTTCTGTAGCAGAGAAGGAAAGGAAGAAAATTCACCATGCCACCCAGAAGAGAAAGACAATCACCTGAACCCGAGGATAGGGAGGTGAGAAGAAGGGGCAGACAAGTAGCTAATCCAGAAATGGAGAGGCAGATACGAGATCTTCGAGTGAGGCTAGAAGATATGGAGGCAGCGTAGAGACGCACAACAAATGCTGGAGATCTAAGTGACTCCGAAGGTGAAGCTGAAGCTGAACAACAAGGAGAAGTTGCAGCCGAAGATGTAGCCAATGAGCGGTTAATTAAAGCCATTGCCAGGATGAGTTCAAAGACAAAAATGGACATTCCAACTTATGAAGGGAGTCTGGATGCAGAAGAGCTGTTGGATTGGATTAGAGCTCTTGACACCTACTTTGATTATGAGGATATCGAAGAGGATAAAAAGGTTAGGCATGCTGTCACGAAACTGAAAGGACATGCAACATTATGGTGGGACGAGCTTCAAGCAGATAGATGTTCCAAAGGCAAACAAAAGATCAAAAGCTGGGATTGAATGATTGAGAAGATGAAGGCAAAATTCATCCCAAGGGATTATCAAATCACACTGTTCAGGAGAATGCAGAACCTGAGACAGAAGTTGATGACGGTGAAAGAGTATACCGAAGAGTTTTACAAGCTCAATATTAGAGCAGGTCATCGGGAGAGAGATGATGAAAAAGTTGCCAGGTATATGAATGGCTTAAGATACGACATCCAGGATGAGATGGGTATGATGACCATTAGAACAGTAGAGGATGCGTATCAGATGGCTTTGAGAGCTGAAGAGAAGCTGAACCGTAAGCCAGGATAGCGAGGCCGAGGCAGAAGTCAGCCCAAGGGTAAATCAGTTGCCCAGGATAAATACCAGAAGCCCAAGGAGGAGTGGAAGAGACCTCAGGGTAAAGTTGAAAGGAGTAGAACCTCATAGCGAGGGCCACATATTGAATAGGGAAGGCAACAAAACGATCAGCGAGGAGATTATGCTGATGAAAACACTCTTCCTCGTACTAGAGGTCGAGGTAGAGAAAGAGGTGGAGCCATCACATGCTACACATGTGGAAAGAATGGACACAAAGCAGTTGACTATCCAGATAGGAAGAAGGATGGAGGAGAAGCGCACATCGCCGAGGCACAAAGGTGAGATGCTGAAGCAGAAGACGCAGAATAAGGAAGGTCGTTGATGATGCGTAAAGTTATCTTAACACCCGAGAAGGAGGTGGAGGACACAACTCAAAGAAGCAGACTGTTCAGAACCGCATGCAAGACCAAAGACAGAAAATGCAAGGTTATTGTGGACAACGGAAGCACAGACAATCTCGTTTCAACCGAGATGGTAGAGAAAATGGAATTGGAGACGACTGATCACTGGAGTCCATACAAAGTTTCATGGCTACAGAAGGGACATCAGGTGAGTGTCACTAAACAGTGCTTAGTTGACATTAAAATAGGAGGATATAACGATAAAATACTCCGTGATGTCATTCCTATGGATGTTTTCCATTTACTGCTGGGAAGACCATGGCAGTATGATAGAAACGTAATTCATGATGGGAAAATGAATACATACACTTTGGAGAAGAATGGGAGAACACATATGTTACTTCCGATCAAAGATAAGGAGGTAAAGCCGGAAGTGAACAACAAGGTACTTCTCATGAGTGGGAAAGAACTTCTGGCAAAAGTAAAGAAGAAGGAAGATCCACAATTCTTTGTGGTCAGAAAACCCAAAATTATTTTGACCAGCACAAGAGTGGATGATTTTCCAGAGGAAATTCAAGAACTACTTGAAGAGTTTGTTGATATTGTGGTAGACGAATTACCTCATTCGTTGCCGCCAATGAGGAGCATAAGTCACCACATAGACCTTGTACCGGAATCTAGTTTTCCGAACAAGGCTGCGTACAGGTTGACGCCGCAGGAGAACGAGGAGGTTAAGAAGCAGGTTTAGGAGTTATTGGACAAAGGACTGATCAGGGAAAGTTTAAGTCCGTGTGCCGTTCCAACGGTACTCAGCCCAAAGAAAGATGGAGGCTGGAGAATGTGCACTGATTCCAGAGCCATTAACAAGATCACCATCAGGTACAGGTTTCCATTGCCACGGATGGATGACTTGATGGACTGTTTAAGTGGAGCCAATTTTTTTTCAAAGGTCGATTTGAAAAGCGGATACCATCAAATTCGCATGAGGGAAGGCGATGAGTGGAAGATAGCCTTCAAAACAAACGAAGGGTTGTACGAATGGCTAGTCATGCCATTTGGCTTGACGAATGCGCCAAGTACATTCATGAGGTTAATGAACGAAGTGCTGAAAGAATTCATAGGTAAGTTTGTCATTGTTTATCTAGATGACATATTGATTTTCAACAAAACTAAGGCAGAACATCTGAAGCATTTAGCTGCAGTGATGAGAAAGCTACAGCAAGAGAAGCTATTGATCAACATGAGGAAGTCTTCATTTGTGAAGAAAGAACTCATTTACTTGGGGTTTTTCATATCCGCAAATGAATTGAAGATGGATCCAAGTAAAGTGGAGGTAATTAAGAACTGGACATCACCAAGAAATGTTTTCGAGGTGAGGAGTTTTCATGGACTGGTGAGTTTCTACAGGAAATTCAACCGAAATTTTATCGAACTCAGCACAGCGATGATGGACGCAGTCAGGAAAACACATAAATCTTTTCATTGGACTGAAGAGGCTGAGAAAAGCTTCAATTTGTTGAAGCGTAAGATCACAGAGCAACCGATGTTGGTGTTTCCAGACTTTCAGAAGACATTTCAGGTGAAATGTGATGCGAGTGGCTTTGCCATAGGTGCGGTCTTGAGTCAGGATGACAGACCAATTGCTTATTTCAGCGAGAAGCTGAATGAGGCAAAGGAAAAATACTCCACATATGATAAAGAATTTTATGCCATCATACAGGCATTGAAAAGGAGACACTATTTGATTCCAAGGGAATTCATTTTATATAGTGATAATCATGCATTGCAGTATGTAACTCAGTAGGAGAAATTAAATCCGAGGCATGTTAAATGGGTAGAATACATGCAGAATTTTACGTTTGTTATCAAACATATTTTAGGTACTGCTAACAAAGTGGCTGATGCTTTGAGCAGGAAATGTTTTTTGTTGCAGGAGTTCAAAGTCAAGACTTTAGGCTTTGATGATCTCAGGGAGATGTACGCAGGTGATGCGAATTTTGCAGAGGCATATGGAGCAGCCGAGAAACCAGTTTTCAGAGACAGAAGTCAGTGGATAGATTACATGATCCAAGATGGATTGCTGTTCAGGGGAAATCAATTGTGTATTCCAATTTGCTCCATGAGGGAGAACTTGTTGAAAGAAAAGCACAACGGAGGCTTAGCAGGGCACTTTGGCCAAGACAAAACATTCACGAAGCTGAGCGAGTCATACTTTTGGCCAGGGATGCGGTCAGAAGTTAAAAGGTTTGTTGAAAGATGTAGAATTTCCAACATTCTAAGGGAAGAAAGCAGAATGCAGGTCTTTATCGTCCATTTCCCATACCAGAAAGGCCATGGGAGGCGATCAACATGGATTTCGTACTAGGATTGCCGAGGACGCAAAGAGCACATGATTCCATATTTGTGGTAGTTGACAGGTTTTCAAATATGGCACATTTTATTCCATGCCAAAAGACCAGCGATGCGACTCACATCGCAAATTTATTTTTTAAGGAGGTCGTTAGACTTAATGGACTGCCGAAAAGCATAGTTTCGGACAGGGATACCAAATTCATTGGACATTTCTGGAGGACACTATGGAAGAAGATGGGAACTAACTTAATGTTCAGTTCTGCCTATCATCCATAGACAGATGGGTAGACAGAAGTGGTCAACAGAAGTTTGGGAGACTTGCTGAGGAGCTTAGTGATGGAGCACCATAGCAGCTGGGATAGCGTATTGCCACAGGTAGAATTCGCCTACAATGATTCAGTGAATCGAAGCACAGGGAAAATTCCGTTTGAGATAGTATACGACAGACAGCCGAAAGGTGTTTCGGAGCTGAGGGATTCGGAACAAATAATGACTCAGAGCGCAAGCGCTGAAGAATTCCCTGAGGTGATGAGGGAACTTCACAGCAGGGTGAAGCAGCGACTGACAGAATCGAACCAGGAGTACAAGCGCGGAGAGGATCAACATCGAAGGCAACTTCAATTCGAAGTTGGTGATATAGTTCTGGCACATTTGAGGAAGGAAAGGTTCCCAAGGGGAACATACAACAAGATGAAAATGAAGAAAATTGGGCCATGCAGAGTCCTAAAGAAATTGGTAGAAAATGCTTATGAGATTGAACTGTCGGATGAGATCGAAATATCTTCGACATTCAATGTCTTAGAATTATATCCATATAAGGCTGAGGAAGCAGGAGCTGGGATTGCTGAATAGCCAGAAATCCAATGGCAGAGGCAGATGTCGATTGCAGAGAAGCCACAGATGGAGCGTATACTTGATAAAAGGGTGAGCAAGAAGACCAGGCGAAAGCAGTATTTTGAGTATCTGGTCAAATGGAAAAACCATCCAGTGGAAGATGCCATTTGGGAAACAGAAGCCGAAATTTTGAAGCATGGACAGACCGTGCAGGAGCTCATGGACAGGATCCCATGAAATCTTTCAAGCCGAGGAGTATGATGCAGGAGCATCGTGACTACCAAAGCAAGCGTGGAGCCAGTGCATGTGTTTTTAAACACATGACATATAAGCTTGATAACTTTTTTGAATTTTCATAAAATATGAAGCGCCATATCCTTCAATGAAACATTTATGGAGGAGCGCCTGTTGTATTGTATCAGACCTTGAGCCTTACACTCTTGTCTGAAGTAGATAGGAGGCATTTACTTTAGTTAATGCAGGTAGATAGGATTTTAATTCCAGAATAGACAGTTTAGAGTTTGAGAGGGAAAACGGATATAGACACCCTCCTTTGTACATTGTAACATTATTTAGAAACATTCAGGATAAAAGAGCAAGTAGAGTATTGTATGAAGAACACCCATGTACAGGCATTTGAATGAATAGAAGAGAGTTATGATTCAAACTCATGTCTGGTGTTGTTTCTCTATGTATATTGTTCAAGTGCTTATGAATGTTTGTTTTCTGGATATGCATTTACTTGTATATGCTGTGCATGTGATTTCAGGTTGCAACTGAAGTCTGAGAAGGGAGAGAATAAGTTTCAATTGTTTATCTATCTGAGCCAGGAGATTCCTGCGAGGTGTGCAGTGGAATTCATCCGCAAGGAGTGCGTTGATGAAGGCTCGATAGTTCAATACTTGTTCTCATTCACCCAGAATTTGATTTGGGTTGTTGAAGCCATGCAAGGGACTGCGCAGGCTGGAGAAGAAGTCTCAGTTGTGGATCTGAGCGAAGGAATTTAGAGACTGCTGCTGCAGGAGTTGCACAGAGTCTGAGTATTCAACATTGGAGGTGGTTGAATATCAAGCGCAAGGAGTGCGCATAAATTCCTCTGAAGGAGGCAGAGTAGAGAAGCTCAGGAGGTATAGAACCTTTGTAATATAGTTGAAAGAGAGCACAGGAGATTCGTGCGAAGAAATCTCAGGCAAGAGTTGCAAGCGCAGGCATTGGAAAGCAAGTTCAGGGAATGAGCACTTAGTCATTCGCGAGAAAATCTTCAAAGAGGAAGAATCGACGGTCAGGATTCGCAGAGGAGATCGATGAAATCCCATCCATCGTCATATCTCAGAGGAAATCCGCGAAGGATCAGCGACCGACGGATTTCTAGAAGTTGCACCGAGGTTAAATCCCAGGAGCCATCGGGAGTTGAAGGATCAGAGTTCTCGGAGGCATAGAACTCGTGCACGATAAAATCGCGATTTCGCGATACCCGATAGGATCAAGAGCATCCATCGTCGGGACACGTGTCAGGAGATCCTATGGCATTGAGGTTTGGCACATCGGGGTTTCCAGTGACGAGAGAACTGTGATCGCAGGAGTCGCGAAACTCCGAAATGCGATGGCCACATAGCCACGGGGTCACCGCAGAAGACAGGTGTCATCGGGGTTCGGGACTTGGAGAGCCCCATGAAATTGTGAAACAGAAATCGTGATTTCCCGAAAGAAAAATCCCGATCGCGTGGAAGTCCGGGCCATAGGCACTGGAGAGGAGGACAGGTGTCAGGGGAGTCAACCCTTCCAGGGGTCAATGCCAGGTGGCATTGGGGATCGGAGAATCAGGAATTTTGAGGGTGCGAGTTCCGCGCATATCATTTCCTTGAAGTCCGAAACTCCGAGTAGGGAGAAGGACGTGGTCCCGTGGACCGACAGGTCGTATGCGGAAAGGGATAGCTGGGAGGAGCTTAGAAGAGTCGGAAGGCGCCATCGCAAATCAGGGTTCGGAGATTCATGGTGCCAGTGAAACGCGACATCGCATACACTGATTTCCCGATAGGGAAATCCCCAACAAAACTAGAAAGGTGTTGACATCGAGACCCATCGAGTTTCGGGGTTTTTTGTAGCACGAGGAACATGCCCACGAGTTTCACGATAATGCAAAACCCGATTTCCCGATAAGGAAAAGTGAAGATCACGGAGAGAGTTCTGTGGGTATTAAGAGGTCCCGATAAGGGATCGGAAGAGCCTTGAAGTTCTTCGGGCCTAGGGAGAAGAAAGTCCTGGTGGAAGCGGACGTGCCCTGGGTGATGCGTTGGCAATCAGGTAATGAAGTGGTTTTGTGGCCTAAATCTAGATTCCATCATAAGTATTCATTCATTGGATGAGGAATTTCTAAAATGATGGGGAGATAAGAGAGACTACATGTACTACATAACTAATTTTGGGGCTTTAAGAAGGAAGAATGGTGAGTTTATATCATATTTCACCAAGATTTTTAATAAGATGTATAACAAGATCCTTGATGATATCAATCCAACTGAAGCCTCTGCCAAGATCACATTTGCCAATGCATTTGATGTTGAATTTTCTCTCCTGTTAAGGGAGAGGAGGTCCAACACTTTTTTTTATATGGAGGAGACAACCATTGAAGTTAAGTCTAACATTTTGGAATCTGAAAAACTGAAAAATAAATAAGATAGGTACAAAAACAAGTAGAAGGAAGAGTTGTGTTCTTCTTACCCAACAAAATCTGAACCAAATCTAGATGAGGTGACCCGAACCCTAAAATCCCTAACTTCAGAAATAGACATACTAAAATGGTTATCCGAGCAACCAAATAGGCTATATCAAGACGTTGGAAAAAGAAATAGAAATCATTTTAGAAGGCCTAATAATTCCCCTCAACTCATGCATAGGGAGAGGAGAAATGTTGAACATCGGAGATTTGTACCCCCTTTTCAGAACAATGAATTTGAAGAGATGGATGTGAGTAATGATGCTGGAGATGAATCCACAATACTGTTTAATGAAACTGACCTCTATCCTAGTCACCTAACAAAACAAGACTATGAAATCTCCCAGTTGTAAAACATGTTTGATGATGATATAAAGAAAGAAGAAATATTTCAAAGTCAGCCCAAAAAGAAGTATGATTTAAGGCCTAAGCCAGGAGGTCCAAAAAAAATGTGCCCATTAAGAATAAAAATCATATCATCCTCCCAAGAAAGGTCCAAAAAAATATACATAAAAAAAAGTTGATCAACCACATCCATCTAAACTAGCTAGAGGTAAAAGAAGCAAATAGAAAGCCGACTTCTTTTAACATAGAGGATGATCTAAGTAAGATCAAGATCCATTCAAGAACTATATCATGAAGGATTTGAATCCACCTGCTTCTATTATATCATTTGATGTAATCAACCTACATGATGAGAACCCTGTTATCATTGTTGGCCCACACATTGAAGATGGGTCTGATGCTTCCCCACCTTTTTACATATCCTTGAATGTCTATGAAAAAATCATGCATGATTTCATAATGGACTCAGGGGCCTCTCATAATGTCATGCCTAAGGTTGTTATGGAAGAATTGGGGCCAAAAATCACCAAGCTATACCAAGACCTTTACTTTTTTTATTCCAAAAGGTTAAATGCTTGGGATTAATTAAGGATTTGGTTGTTTCTATTTCTCAGTGTAAGGCATCTAGAGAGGTAGTGGGGAGGCCCAGAGGCCCCATAGTGATAATAGTGGAGTTCATTCAATGTAAGGTGGAATAGGTCCACTATATTATTAAATAAGGCCCACTATGATAGTTAGATATAATAAATGGGTAGTTAGATATAATAAATGTAAGAGGACTTCTTAGAAGGTTCTACTTCTAGAAGATTCCTCCTCTAGAATGTTCTTAAGTGATGTAGCACTATATAAAGGGGTTCAAACAATGTAATGGGACATAAAGAAAAATATTGTATTTGTGAGTTGTAGTTCAATAGGAGGATGCCCCCTTAAAGAAGCAAGTGAACATGAGAGGATCCCTTCCATAATAGGATTCATTGTATGGTGTTGCCCTACCTCAAGGGTTTTGATATAATAAAGTGTGATTTCTTCTATATTGTCTTTTGGATGTATTATGTATTCAACATTTGTAGATCCACTCGAGTACATAACAATTGGTATCAGAGCACTTTCCTTGGCCAAAGAAGGGAATACTTTTTTCTCATTTTGCAGATTTGTTTTCTAGGGAAAGAATAGGGCGACACACTTCAGGTTCCGATATGAAATTTTATGTATAGAATTTTGCCAAAAAAAATTGGATATCTAAGTTCCTCTCAGACAAATACCCAATTTAAAAAAAAAAATCAGTCGAAATAGAGTACAGGAAGTAAAGTTATGAGCATTTTAAATTCAACGGTTTTTCAGGGGTTTTTCCGGAAAAAGCCACAATTTTCAACAATAATTTATTGTTCTATTTTTTGGGTTTTTTCGTGACGGTAGTGGGACTGCAAAGTTCATAAATTTTCATCAGGTGCTTAGATGGTTATTTACTCTCAAACCCTCAAATAAATTCTATAACTAACCGAAGCATTCAAAGGTCAATGGTATGACACATTGGATGACTTTGTAGATGGCCTCACAAACAGACTTAATGATATTTTTTGTAGTATTCAAGATTCATTGGATAACATGCAGGAGAGATTTATTATGGAATACATCAGAGATGAATATAATCAAGAAATATATCTCTGGTATGATTTTGAGGCCGATTGTGATGATTGGTATATGGATAGTTGTCATTTCTCGGATGACAACCACTTTCATATTTTATTTGATGAATCTAATCCACCTTCTGTAGAGAGCATCACTATGAAAAATCGAGAGTCAATAATTATTACCAGTGTCCATCATGCATATTCTACAGTGGTATTATTCCTTCTAGATTATGCTATGACCCTATTCCACTATGTGGATTGATCTTCTTATTTGGATCCACATGACAGGGGTCAGTTTTTGGAGCATCATTTTGAGTTGGTTATTAGGTTTGAAAATATTCCACGAGGAGTTCACATGAGAACTTGGACATGGTACTCGAGTTTACTATGGTGGTTGGACTACTTCAACATGGTGGCTTCCCCTTCTACATGGGACCTTGGTTCTCCAGTCTTCTTCAACATTATGGTAAACAATTATCCATGGGACCCTGGTATATGGTTGTAAATAAAGCGTTGAGCACAACACTTTCATAATGGGGATGGAATGTTAGGTACCTAGAGAGGTAGTAGGGTCCATAGTGATAATAGTGGAGGCCATTCAATGTAAGGTGGACTAGGTCCACTATATTATTAAATAAGGCCCACTATGGTAGTTAGATATAATAAATGTATGAGGACTTCTTAGAAGGTTCTACTTCTAGAAGATTCCTTCTCTAGAATGTTCTTAGGTGATGGTAGCACTATATAAAGGGGTTCAAGTTGTTGGAATATTGGTTGTTTTC
>JASDQU010032102.1:32542-48795 GCA_032191745.1 Picea mariana | reverse complement strand
GAGAGTGGCTCAAGAAAATCAGGAAGTCATGGGTCTCCTGATGAGAAAAGAAGAACCAAAAGTTTTAGCAGACATCACCATCACTCCCTGAGTCATTCCAATAAGAGCACACAGAATAACTCAAGTCCATCCCCTGTTAGGAAGCATAAGAGTTCTGCGGTGGATGAGCTACAAGGAGTAATGAACAAAATCAAACCTCCTACATTTGATGGTGAGCATAAGAACAATGAAGATGCAGAGACATGGTTGTTGGGCATGAGAAAGTATTTTCAATTGCATAATTATTCATCTAATGTAGAAGGTAGAATTTCCATCTATAAACTCAAGGGAAAGGCATCCATGTGGTGGGATCAGCTTGTACAAGTGAAACACATTAAAGAGAAAAGTGTTACTAGGATAGAATTCAAGAATTATTTGGAGAAGAAATAATTGACTAAGAGATACTATGAAAAGAAAATGAAAGAGTTCTTTGAACTCAAGCTTGGGAGTATGACCATAGATGAATATGAAAGAAGGTTCTTAGAACTGTTGAAGTATGTCTCTTTCATCAAGGATGAGACAATGAATATTTAGAGGTATTTGAGTGGATTTCCATCATTCATCAGTGACAAAATACAATATGATGATCCCAAGACATTGGAGGAGACCATAAGGCGAGATAAATGCCTATATGATCAAAAAAAATCAAGGCCAAATTTCAAAAAAGATTGGGAATACAAAAATAAGTTCAATATGGATCATAGGAAGAAGGGAAATAAATCACCATTCTTCAAAAATAATCCTCAAGGACAACCAACTTCTAAAGAACCCTGAACGATTGAGACAGGGGGTCAAAGGCCAAGGCAACCACGTATTCAATGTTGGGGTTGTAAAGGAGATCATATGTTTAGATATTTTCCTCGCAGAGGTGAAAAAGTGAGGACTTCCCACAATGTACAACAATATGAAACAGTGGAGGACATGGGCAGAAATGTAGCAAGGATCTATGCAACCCTGGACAGCAAGCAAGTAGAGTATCAGTCACATATGATTCAAGTGGAAGGTATGATCAACAACCAAACCATTACTATTTTAATTGATTCAGGAGCTATTCATAGTTATATAGATTCTAAGATGGTGGAAAGTTTTCATTTGCCAAGAAGCAAGCATGGAAAATCTTGGTTGGTGCAGTTGGCTACCACACTAGTACATTTCGGTAAAATTCAAACGGCACGTTCAATGCAATTGCCACTTTATATTGTCAAGAGAACAAAAAATAGTGGACCCCCTCAAATGTCATTTCACATGACGTCTATTTTCTGACGACATATATTTCGTCTGTATTGCGACGTCTTGGATGTGGAAAGAGAGACGTATTGGATGTGGCAAGATGGACGTCCTGGATGTGGCAAGAGAGACATCTTGGACGTGGCAAGAGAGACATCCTGGATGTGGAAAGAGAGATGTCTTGTACGTGGCAAGAGAGACATCCTGGATGTGGCAAGAGAGACATCCTAGATGTGGCAAGAGAGACGTCTTGTACATGGCAAGAGAGACGTCCTGGAAGTGGCAAGAGAGACATCTTGAACGTGACAAGAGAGACGCCTGGGATGTGGCAGGAGTGATGTCTTGGAGGTGCCAAGAGGTATCATCTCTGACGTGGTTTCTATGGGAGTGACACTCTTCGAGGTGGCAAGAGCGACGTTAAGAGGTATCATCTCCGACGTGGTTGCTATGGGAGCGACACTCTTGGAGGTGGCAAGAGTGACGTCTTGGAGGTGGCAAGAGAGACGTTAAGAGGTATCATATCCAATGTGGTTTCTATGGGAGCGACACTCCAAGATGTCGCAATAGCGATGGTGTTGTAGGTATTTAAAAAAAATATACAATATCGATACTGAGAGGAACAGGTACATTAACCTTTGCTAAGATACTAGACATATCAATATTTAGATATATATCATCGGTCTTAGGCAAGGTTGGTTGAGGAGGGGGAATAACTTCCAATGGTAAAGGGGGTCTTTTCAAGATCATCCACAACAATTTTCTGCTCAACAAGAAAAAAACAAACCAAAATGCAGTCCACCTTTTCCAAAAATATTGGAATAGAGTGAGACAACCCCTCAGCCAGATTTTGAATTATTAGGAAAACTTCAGAACCTATGTGTCAAAATTCCTCTGATCCAAGCAATCAAATATCTTCCTATAGACATTAAGGATGTTAGATATCTATGCCTAAAGAAACAAGGAGGAAGAGGAAAGATCCACAGACCATCCATGTCATAGATTGACTTGCTGATCTTATGTTGGGGAAAGTTCTTACTCCCAAATATTTCGATCCAAGCATCTCTCTAGTAGACATCCACATAAGAAATCAGCTGATAGACTGATATAAAAAACTTTGATTAACCTAGGAGCAGCCATCAATGTCATTACTAAAGAAACCTTGGAAAAACTAAAGCTCCAAAAGATACGAAGGCAAACCCCTACTGTTTTCCAAATGGCTAACTGATATATTATTAAGCTAGAAGGGATGTTGGAGGACACTGTGGTCTCAATAGACTCATGGGAGAACCCTCAAGACTTCATGGTGCTACAGACAAAATCTAGACTCGGTGATTGTCCTTCAAATTCTTGATTGAAATTATTTTATAGAATGCTTGATCTTGGTTCTTGATTAAAACATTTCAATCTAGGTTGGGGGAAATTCAAATTGTTTTATTCAATAGTGATATTGACTTTCTCAAAATATTTCAAAACATTAACACTCCAAAAGGTAGGTTGTTACGCAATTCTTTTGTTGTTTTGGTGGATCAATCCAGGGAGTGATCCACCTCATGAATATTTCAAAAGAATTCACCCCTATAACCTATTTGTTGTCTTCATACAAAGTTCCAGAGCTTTCCAATCTTTGCAATCACATTGAATTATTTTTGGCCTAAAATTGCTCAAGAATTGTAGGTTTTTAATAATTTAAATTTTCAATGATGTTTGATCTCTATTTCTCTCAGTGGTAGTATTGAAATCTACATTTTTTCATATTTTTCGCTACCAAGGTTTTAACTAGAATTTTATATATGGAGGGAATTAATCTTATTCATTTTCCACCCCAAGGTTGCCTCTGCAATGTACATTTTGGATGGTATTTTGCCAACACTGTAGAGATGTTACTCAAAGTTCACAGCGTAGTGAAAGGGGTAAACGGGTTGTTAAGAGAAGTTGTAGTCACCCCAACCAAGTTCAAATCTAGTTTGTATCATGTTGTTGCCTTCGTAAGAAGCCATTTCATGTGGATGGGACCAAATGCATTGGCTAAGTGGATTTTATGAATTAGATTCCCCTTGAACATGGGTTTTTAGCAAAAATTTGATTCCACAAGTCCATCGATGACTTTTCCATGTAGACCTTCCAAGCCACAGTGAGAATGTAGGTATATAATATGCATAAAGCTTGATTTGGGCCCCAAGCTTTGCCAATGCACAATCAAACATTATAAAGGAAAATTGGCATGGCTATGTTTTAAGACAAATTTTCATCTAAATTTGTACTATAAAAAGCCTATGATATAATTCAATCTATTAATTCTCCTTGAAAAGAAAAAAAATAGATAATTCAATCTAATTCTTGTCCTTAAGAAGAAAAAAATTAGACTATACAGAGAATGTCATATTTTTTAAAATGCACATTAACTTCAATATTTAACAATTCCTTCAAGAAGGTTGATCCTTTTGGTTCCAAGTTAAAAGGTATATTGCTTTGCCTTCCTAAACTTCAGCAGTGAGGAAAATGGCTATTAGTTCTGTCAAACTTTGCTTGAGAAATGAAGTCAACCTCCCAACTTGCATAATCAAGAGAACTTCACGAAGTCAAGCATATATGGAAAAGTACTACCAACTAGCCTACTCTCAACCATAGCTCTCATCAAACATAAGGGTGAAAAATAACATTCACAAATATGGGTGGTAAATAACTTTTTTTTCTGACAATTCCTTCAAAAAGGTTCATCTTTTGAGTTCCAAGTTAGGGCATATTGCCCTGCCTTCCTGAACTTCAGTAGTGATGAAAAAGGCAATTAGTTTTGTCAAAAATTTCCTTTGAAATGCACCCAACCTCCCAACTTGTATAATCGATAGAAGTTCACAAACTCCAGCATAGATGGAATAGTTCTACAATCAGCCAACTCTTAATCATAGCTCTCATCAAACATAAAGGTCAAAAATAAACTTCACAAGTATGAGTGGCCATTCAAACAAATGTCCATTTGAACATATTCAGTATTTTCAATAAAAAATGACAGGTTGATAGTGAACGAGGTTTAATATTCAACATTTTCAATAAACAAACTGCAGGTAGATAGTGAGTTAGGTTTGATCCATAATATGCAGAAGGCTAATTTGATCATTTTTCTAGAAAAATCAAAGAAAAGAACTAAAATGCATTTGGATTTCCAACTAGTTGGAAGAAATGTCAAAATGAAGTTGATTCCTACTCCAATATTATGTATGGAGTTGATTAATAAATGTTTTTCTTTCTATGACTGGATCAATTCTAGAAGGAAATAGCTACCCATAACATCATCATGCCATCCTCGAACCCTCACACGATCCCATTGAACTTCCCACCATGTGTGAAGTAATAGCACTTACAAGCACTAGCCATTGAAGAGGAAACAAATGTATTTGATTTTTAGCTTTAAGAAAAACTTAGACAAGACTCTAGGAACAAACAGACACGGGTCATAATTGTATTGCTTCAGAAAGGAGTTATCAACATAGTTTTGCACAAATCACTTTGAGGTCAAATAGAAGAGGGTAACACACCATGATCTAAAGTGCATATTAAGCATGAGAAACAACATTGCACCAATATCTTTAGATGCTTCTGTTACCCATTAAATGGGATTCTTCTGATTAATTTATAAAATGCCTAGTACTTACAGTCAAATGCACATGATAACCATCGTATACATGAAAATAAAGGGAGTTGAACATCTGGTACAATAAGTAGGCAATGTTGTTAATATAGAATAGACTAGTGAAAGGAAAAGTTGGAGAAACATGTAGAAATATATTTCAGTTCATTTTCTTATATGAAGTTTGAACTGTCTTCCTATGAAATGGTTAAAAGCCAGCAAAAAATGAAGCCATAGAAGTAACAACAATACAAGAATATTACCTATCATAGTATCTTTCCATGGAATACACTAGTCAATTAAAATATTTCATCAAGAAGAATTGACCCAACAACTCCTTACACCAATGAATAATGATATAAATTCCACTTAACTTTCTCTTTCTTATTTGCTATTCAACTATAACTCAAAAACATTGGACTATGTAAAGCACATTCATCAAGGCAATAAACCTTTCAGTTCCTTCCTATCTGCACTGAATGCCTGCATTATCAAAAAGGGACACTTGAATGATGAGTTTATGATTGAAAAAAAAGAAACTACAAGAGATTTACCCAAAAAGGTCAAGATATTGGATACCTCGGTCACAAACCCCTTTACGTATACATGAGAAAAAAGCTCTGAAGAATATGGCACTGAACATTCCTTCTTTATGCAAAACATTATTGAAAAATTATTGAAGTCAAAACTTTTGGCTAATGTATGGTCTTTAAAATGAAGAGCTAACCTAGAAACTTTTAACAAAGAAGGACAAATGTAAACATAATTTCTAGATATTCCAAACATTGTATTTACCTTTGCCAGGGAAATTGCATCATCGACTTCTTTTTTTTCTTCCTTTTCAATATCTTATACAAAATTCAAGTTACAACAAATCATTACAACCTATCTTGAACTGCAAACCTTGCAGACTAGGTGAATATGATCAGAAGCATTTAAGACAAAATACAAAAAAATCATGCTCGGGAAAAATAATATCTATTGAATCCTTTTGGCACCTTCAATTCAGCTGATGTGGCTATGTTATGAGCTAGCACAATTTTACAGACCCTTTCAATTGGATCACGTTCCTACAATGCAAACCACCAAAATATACTCATATTCAATTTAGTCTGTCATTATAAATCCTAGAAGCAAGAGATGTTTTGATGCATTAAGCTGTAAATTTCAAATAGTTTGCAGTACCTGTCTGACACCTAATATTTCATCTCGGGTTCTGTAAGTACTTCTTGGATCTGACATTGAGTTCCCATGGTACCTATACATATCCATTTCAAGTATCTAAAGACATTATAGCATAGACAACAAGGGAAAGCATTCATACTACAATCTTAGCATTGAAAGAACTTTTCAAAATAACAATTCATGTAGAATGGTTGTAATGCGCAGGAAATCACTAAGAAGAAAAATCTTTTTTGTACATGCTACTAACTACATTTGTGAGGCATAACTGTAAAAACAAGGTCGCAAAATATCTGAACCACCAACAAGGACTCACATCAGAAGTGGACTTTCAGGTCGCATAATATGAATACTAGTCCTCATGGTTAATGTTTGAAAGAAGCCTATCTAGGAAAAATAGATTAGTGAAGTTTTCTACTAGGATTGAACCGATACATCAACAAATATAAAATATCCTTCAACTTGCAAATCCCAGCACATATAACACTTCTACATTGCGAAACTCAAAATTCATGTTTTCCTTATACCATACACCTCTGCACTCTAACTCAAAACCCTTGCATTTTAAAATTTTCTTGTTTTCTTCCATGGCCTTATGTTAAAATTGTTGTTTCAAATTCATTTTTGAGTGTTCAGTCAATTATAACAAACATAAACCAAACTTCCAAAAATATTGAATTTTAGAAAGTTTTAATTGAATAGAAGTGTTAATTTTTTTATAACATGTCCAAATGTTTTTGTCTACCATTTGGACTCCTCTCAACCATTCCTGTGTCTTTGTTTTCTATTTGGCCTTCCCTCAATCAGTCTTATTATTCAACATGCAATATATTTTTATGACCAAGAAGTTTTTTGGTTTGGCTCCTCAACAAACAACGAATGCTTTTAGTGCTCAAAGCATAAAACATGATAGCTTTTGGTGGATTCCTTGCTTAACTGAATCCATAAAACAGATGCACTACAACTGGAACATACCTTTTCAGTGAATCTGAGAAAATTTAAAGCTTGAACCCAAATCTAGGTAACTCTATTGAGTTGATACAATCAGAATCCCATGGCCCTACACTTTAACTTCTAGGTTATCAATCAAAGCATCTACACTTACCTTCTATATTATCAATCATATTGAAATTTCTGCGAAAGAGGCCAAGGGAAGTCATGACTTTGAATAATATATTTATAGAGAATATATAAATGATAATAGCATTATACATCTTCATAGGTTGGCGTTCTCTTAATAAGAGAAATTTGCATCCCGTTTGTGCCATTTTTTCTACAACAAGAATGAAATCATGGTTAAAATTTCTAGGACTTTCAAAACTCGGGAAATATACATCATAATGGTAAGGACCAGAACCATCAACCATCTTGTCAAACAAATGAAGCAAGCATCATAGAGTATGAATTATACTCATTCACCATTTACCAAAATACCTGAATATTTTAAGAACAGATGATTCACAATAATCTTCACTGAAATGAGTTGATAACTTCATTTGTACTTTCAAACTTGCAAAGATGAGGTCTTTGCTGACAAGACAAGTATACCTTTAGAGGAATTATGAACTCTCCCAAGTAAATTTGAAAGCTATCTAAGTTCAAGAACTCACGATAGACAACATAAGGTGTTGTGTTTATAGCAGATCAATATTTGTTGTGTGTCCTTCCAATATTGGTGAGTTTTACCTTTAATTGAAAAGACTAAAGTAATACTATCAAATCTACTTCTCAAAATCATTTACTGGCAACTTTACGATTTTGAAGTTACAATAACCCTTTCTGGACTCTTCTTCTGCAAATGAATCTATAGAGTTGTTATAAAGTGGAGCCTTTACTAGGAGTTCTGGCAAAGGAAAAAAGAAACCAGTGCACAAAAAAATCATATTGAAAGCACTAACAAACTCTTACAAATCTTTGCAAATGTTTTTGACAGATAGGCATTCAATACAATCTCATTTTTTTTCCAAGAAAAGGGATTTATATATATAGTCACATGTACATGTGAGATTATGTACAATTTACACAATCTCTGGTGAATTCCACAAACTGAAAATACCAAAGTTTGGTAGTACTATGCCTAGCAATTCCTAATATCTCATATTGTTCATAATATTCCCCAACATCAACATCATCCATAAAAAAAAAGGCAAAAAGCAGTAATCTGTTGATACTACAACCATCAATAATTTGCTTATGAGTCTTTGTGAGAGCTGTAGAACAGAGCAGGCTGTAGAGCTCTTGCACAACGTGATGGAGAAGGGTTATTCCTTGGACGAAGTTACCTATCATACCCTCATGGGTTTTCTTCATGATGAAGGTGAATGTCATGTAGTTGTGGAATTATTTCTTTCTTTTTGGTCAAAAGGCCATGTTTGGAATTTTATTACATATAATATATCAACCAAGAAGCTCTGTAGGAAGGGTAATTCAAAAGAGGCCAAGAATATTTGGCATGAAATGTTGGGGTATAAAGCATCAAATTTGATAGGTTATAAAGCACCTATCAGAGCATGTACCATGAAAAATCATGAGAAGTATTCTACTCTTTTTATTTTGTGTTTCCATACAAGAGAGGCAAGTGAATAGCCATAAATTTCATATATAGTAATGAAACATTGATTACTCTCACAACATTACTAGATTTGAAAGCTTGTTACTGTACATAAAATTTTAAACTAGTAAACCTAAACACCCAACAAGATTTGGAAAAGGGCTCTCATGGTGCATCAGAGCATATTCACTATGTCATGTTATTTAAGTAGGGAACTTATTGTAGTCCTTTACCTATAATACTTCTGAAGCAAATCCAAATTGCAGTACTTTGCTTCTCTATGAACTACGTCATTTGTAAATCCAACCATGAAAAGAAGAGTAATGCCCAGTGCTTTGAAAAAGAAACTCCCTGTTCGGATATGAACTAGCATTTCCATTTGACACATTAAAGGTCCAAAGACTTCAATTTATTCCTTCCCATGTGTTTTCTTACATACCTGCATCCATTAATTACAAGACAACATTAATACATAGAAGACAATAAACGGGGCAACAATAAAAAGCAATTTTCCCCTTTACAAAAATCACTAGAAGTAAATGCATATTGATGTTGGGTAGGCATATTCTAGTCCCTACAACTCTCTTAGAATAGAATTTTCTTATAATCTCAACTTGTGAGCACAAGAGATAAATAATAAATTGTTGGAATGTTGCTCATGAAACAATGAATATCCTACAAAACATTGCATGAACCTGTACATGATGCATGCTAGACTTGTTGAATGCCAAATCCCTAAATTAGCACAGAGACACCAATGATAATCTTACCCAACTTAAAGCAACAAGTTAGCCCATTATTCACCCACAAAATAAATGTTGAAAGAACCTTATTAGTTCATACATCAAAACAACTAATGATCAAAGGAGCTCCAGACAACTTTCTAGTGACTTTGCTACAATGCCTTGATGGTTACTTTTACCCAAAATGGAGCTTGTGTACTAATATCCCTGCTATGGGTTCCCCAAAGTAGGCTCCAGAGGCAACCAAGGAATCTGGGAATTCTAAGGTTATGAATGTGAATGCGGTGCCATGTGACTTGTTATTGCACAATGTTGCACTTAAGCTATAAATCCCTAATAATGGGTGCGACCATAGAGGAAACTAAGAAGGGTTATCCAATATCACCATAATAGCACCAAAGTGGAGTCCTTGCTCAGATTTGTTCAATAATCAGTTGCAGATCCTTCTTTCTAATGAACTTATTTTGTCTTAGAATCCATCCTAGTCCGAGTTGTTACTGCATTACAATTTGGAATATCTATTCATGTTGTTCATGATTAATGAGATGATTTTTGGGGGGGAAAGTTTCCTCTCTTTTATTTTTAAATATCATTTGCAAGTAACATTAGTGTGCATTGTAGATCTTTGCATTTAAATTAACATCCTTCCTTCTATCTTTTATAGTTTAGGCAATATTTTTGACAATGTGTATTCATTATCTTAATCTTTACAAGGAGCACCCTATACTCAACAATCTTATAAAGTCAACGATTATTTTTCTTTCAAATGGATCAGTAAAAAGCGGAAGGATCTATTTTATGTCACATGGATGACAACTGTTGGGAATCGATGGGGTGTATTCATGTCTCAGAATGCAGGGTTCTCTTATCAGGCTAGCTATATTACATTACTGTTACCTATGTTGAGATTGCATGTGAAGCAAAGGTTATATTGCATTTGCATCTCAAAATAGTTTGTTTATTGCTAATGTTGGTGATTGCTTCTCTGTAGGTTGTGGAGCTTTATTTCCTCTATCCAAGTGAAGGCATTCATAGACATTGGGAGAATGGTTATAGAATAACTGCCACTGCTACAAACTATGATCAATCTACTTTCATCCTTAGTGTGCCAAAGACGAAACTAACAGATGAAACACAAGAAACACTTCGAACATCATCTTTTCCTAGTACTCATGTTAAGGTGAATTCAATTACTAAATAATTGTGTTCTTAGATCCAACTTGGGTTGTGTGAATTAATTCTTTATTGATTACGTTTTGCAGGAGAAATGGTCCAAGAATCTTTATATTGCTACAGTATGTTATGGACGCACAGTCTCCTGATCTTGATCCCTACGTTGACCTACTTGGACAAAACCCTCCAATAAGATCAACTCTTTCTTCCCTATGTTCAGTCTACTTGACACAATAAATAACAGATAGAGGCCCACACCACTCCATATACCAAAGCAACAAGACCTCTAGTTTCCTCTCAACCCTCACTCTCCCTCCCCTAACAGGTTGACTTGCCTCCACGAGACTTTTAAGGAGTTCTTGTTCTAGACCCTAGGGTATGCACCAACTAAACAATAGATAAACCATCTCTAGGATCTCCCAAAGATAGGATCATTCTACACAAGGTACTACTCTCCAACTCTGTTTGAGAAACAAGTCTTTTATATAAAGCTTATTCCCCCAAACATGATGTTAGGAGTGATGGACTTCTTCAATCTAGGGCTCAACCCAAGATTACATGACAAGGGCACTTTAACCCATAATGGTCTCCAAACAATATTATTAGGCAATGCATTAGCCCCTTGAAGTGATTGACGACTTAGTTTAGGAGCCTTATTCTTCTTTCTCAACCCATTTGCAATTTATACTTGTCAGGGTTTTTGCTTCTGAATTTATTTATTCTGTATTCATGTTGACTAATTACTTGGCCCTTCTTTGTTTTGCACTATCTTCTTTTGATAGAATACTAGATTTACTTTTGATTCCCATTGACCTACTCTTGTGGTCATTTGTTTGACATTAATAAAATTATTTTTCTTATTATCTTATTGACTTAATAATAACAACACTAGGAGAGGGATATGTAATTTTTGAATAAAAAATGTGTTCTCGATATCAAAACATTTCATATTCCTCAATTGCCTCTTTTCTCATTCATATTCCCATGCTTTATTTTTATTTTTTTCGAAGGAAAACCTTGTGGAGAAACCCCATGGGATGCTTCACCACATTCATGGATGACATTCCTAGTAAACTTGTCAACATTGATTAGTGCACCTAACCCAAGGGGATTCAAACCGAGCAACTGCTGACATGGAACTAACCAAATGCCCAACAACATTGGTGACATTGGTTGAGCTAACCCCTTGGAATTGTTATTGTAAGAGGCATTTTCAACTTAGACAATGGGTCTAGAAGAGGTTTTGTCATATACCAACAGGCTATAGTAGTTTTCTAGCCTATCTCCCCTACGAGGAAAGCAAGGGTATCACCCAAGTTTATTCAAGAAATGCATGAGGACAGTTCATGTTGGGGTCATTCTAGACGTCCATGAGAGATAATATGCCTGACCCAACCTTTTCCCTTTCACAAGACCACCTTGAACTTTTGTACAAGAGCATCTACCAATTGAGCCAACCATTGGGACTGATATTCTCATGCCTTGTATGTAGTCAGCGTGGAATGATATTATGTAAGTGCAGAGTGCATGTATCCAAAATGACACAAAAAATGCAACTACAGGACTAGCTAAACCTAACAACAAATTATATGATAGCAATAAATCTCAAGTAACAAAAAATAACATAAAAAATAAGCACACTAAGAGGTAGATAGCACCTGCAAATTTATACAAAAGAAAACTTCTACAATTTCTTTTAGAGTTGTTGGTTGTATTATTGAAAAATGATAACAGATACAAATGATATGAGGGAACACTTATTTATACCAAAAATAAGTAGAAACCCTAACTTCAAGCTTAAGATGCTATAAAAATGGTATGACCCTTATTACATAGAAGTGGTATTTTACGAGTAATGAAATATGGCAGCACAAAGTTTTATGACTAGGACATCAGTCATGAGCTTAAATACAAAATGGCTCATAGAATTAGACTCTAATGCTTGATAAATATGTTGCAGTTAGGTACTCTAGGGTGGATAAGTAAATTTAAATAGGTTGATAACTAGGGGAATTTCATCCTTTTTTACTTTTTTTACAGGTTTTGCAGCTATGTTATAACTGATCACCGAGAACATATCCGAGAATGGGTCATTGTGGAATATTCACTAAGAGAAAGGTACAAGCTAGGGGTGGATCTATGTTGATCCATGTGTTCTTGAAAGAGACATTGGGTAGACAAGCGGTGCGGGGTGTGGAGCCAATATCTAAAATTCCAGCATGCATTGCCGAGAAAGCATTATGCCCCTCTAGTTCCTTGGTTCCCTAGCGGAAGAGTGGGGGAGATGTGTGTGCAAAGGATGGAGATGACCAATAAGTATGCAGTAATAGCAATCAGGTCTTCCCGCTCAGTCCCCTTCAACCCCATTGAGAAAAAAGATGAGTTATGCATGAGTAAGGAAGCAATCAGTAGTTAATAGCTACCACCAAATCCAATCTAATAAAGTTTAGTTTCTCCATGGCAGAAACCAAAAGGTTGGTCATGTGTGAGCAAGCATCATGAACCACCAGGGGTTGCTACAGCTAATTAACCAAGGGTCGACCAATGCAGGGGTGCATAGGAGTCATGTGCGACAACTTCGAAGAATAATACTTGCACATGTTTAAACCAACCCACATTGTCCTGAAATATTCGGCGGTGAAAAATATTTATAGTAATAATGATCAATTTGACAAACAGTTAGATCGCGTCACTTTCCCAAAATTTCTAAAAGATTGAGTCATTAATGCAGTTGACAGAGGGACGATTTGTCTTATTTAGAATGAAATAATTCATTATGATGGATAGCGAAAAGCACGACATTAAGGCTATAGCGATCAACCTGTGTCCAGTGAGGAAACTTCGACGACAAGGATGGAAGGCACTATTGACCAAGCTAATGGAAAGCACTGGACAGTAACTCCACACCAAATGAACGACATGCACCATTATAAGTCTAGTATCTTTGGGACAGGCAAAGTGTTTTGACTCATTGATTTTTCCTTCTTCTCAAAGTGTTCTTTCCTTCATATTTTGGCATTGGCTAGAGAAAATGCGTGCATAATATCGTTGGCTATTCAGCAGGCAAGCTCTCTTGTGCAGTTGAGTTCCAAAGTAGTTCAGGGTTTTCATAATTTGAGACACATTAGTCACCATATCCGACATGGGGTCCTCAAGAAAAACCCAAGCCTGAACGAAGTCTAAGGCAATGAAGAACAGTCGGTTCCACATCTTTTGTTTCCCTGTGGAGTACAGTTTCAGGGGCCAACGTTTAGGAAAGTCCCACTGGTCAAATGTGTCGAGTTCAAGTAGCTCTTTTAGGAGCTTATGAAGACGGTTCCTTGTGTCACATTGATCACTCCATAAGGAAATTGGCTCAAGGACAAGCCAAATAATAGTGGTGGGGGTTGGATTGTTGGCACCCAAAGTTTTTCTTAAAGATCGTGCACACGCACAAACGAAGTTGTGCGCACAATTCATTTTTTGTGTGCATTCTAGCAGTTGCGTAGTGGGTGACCCAAGGCCCGTGCACCTGTGCAAGTTTTGTCAATGCGCACCAATCCAAGTTTTGTGATTTGCATCAGTAATCGAGAAGATCCCCCATGCATGTTGGAATAAAGAAAAGAATCTCAAGGGAATCTTCCTGAATGATTACTTCAAGTAGCACGAGAGATCGTGGAGCAGTAAGAGGATGAGTTGGCAAGGTAGTTAAGATTACCACAACTCCAAAGAAGCTACATGGATTGGAGGCGGGTGACAAAAGCATGTGGAATTAGCATTTAGTAGAGTGAGTAAGGTAGAACTAAAAGTGACAGAGTGCTAAAGAAGAGAAGATAAAAAAGGAAGCAACGATGATAGAAAAAGAGTTACTCAGTTGATTGGTGAGTGATTGGTTGGTGTTGTCAAAGTCTCTGGAGCTCCCTCTAAGGCCATGTTTTGTTCTAAAATAGCTGCAAAACCTAACATATGTCATAGCTGCAAAACATATGTTAGGTTTTGCAGCTATGTTTTACTTTTTTACTTTTCTAATATATGTCATTCTCCCATTGCATATCACTATATAGGGCCAAAAATAAGTGGAGTTGGATGTGGCACACTTGTACCTGCTGTTAGATCTCTGCCTGCACTAGAAAATCTAGATCTTGAACACAGTGATGGGAGGCCACGACACAAAGTTGGCCAAATAGTGCAAGAAAAGCGGGAGTGGCAACACAGATGCACTCACAACTTTCCTTTGTGTCTTTTGACTGATAACTTCCCAACTTTTTCCTTGGCTACCATGGAAAATGAAAAGAAGCCTGAAAGTGATGGTTGGGGCACTACAAATCCATCTTAATGATGGGGAGAATACCCTCCATGAATGACGAAGATGATCCTACTCTTGATGAGAGTCTAATCCTAACAACAACCTAAATGATTATCTTGGATATGTGCTATAGCTTTGTTTTGTGCATTGATTGCACAACTTTAAGTTTATTTTTCTTTTATTCCAAGTGGTTTTTTGAGGACAATAGTTTTATTGTTGTATGCCAACATGACATTTTTGATAGAACTTATGATCTGTACAACTTTGATAGCTTCTAAGGCTTTTGTGCCAATGATTAAAGCAAGGCTTGGGGAGCTCCTAGGAGAGGTGTAGTCCAAGAATTTATAAATCAAGGACAATCCATTGAAAATGTAGACTCAAAATGTCAATGGAGTTTATATGCAGAAAAATCATGTGGCTATAGTGCAGCTCTTAAGGTTGAGTTGAAATACCTTCATGATTATGTTGGGATCAATACAATCACAAGTTTAATAACAGCTGGAAAAGTTGTTGCCCTTATCCAACATGAATGGAGTTCAAATTCTTTGATAGCTATTGGGGAAATAACCCTTGCAACTTAGTGAATATAAATAACCTTGATGCAAAAGATGATTATATAGTGGCATAGTATTGCAATGGAGCAATGTTTGCAGCATTTAAACAAGGTTTTTTGTGCATTTTATATAAAATTGTGAAAAACAAATCCTACAGGATCTGAATCTTTATCAGGATGTGAAAAAAGATTTATCAATACTATTAGGATCTGAATCACATAAGATAAATTTCATATGGTCATGATATAGGTAGAAAGATTTCACTATGGCTTGTAGAGAGATTTCACTATGGCTAGATCATACATGTAGAGACTAGTAATATGAGAAAGACTAATGGGATTCATAGGGTAATATGTGATATGGAATATAGACCGGTAGTTGTTTACCTTATGTTAACTAAGATAAAGTGTTCAACTTTAATGCACTCTAACCATTGATTATCTTCTGCATAGTAATCCCATATCAACCATTCAACAAAGCCAGTAATAATGGCAAACTAGCAATCTCAGAATACGTGCTTCACCATTTCACAACAATCACAAACAAGGCACAACCCAGATGATCCTGAAAATAGAAGAACCTAGAACAAGTGAACAAACTGCCCACATGCTGAGTTGTCTACAACTTGTGATGCAACACGATCTACCAAGGAGAATGTACATATGGTAGCATGGATCCATTTATTCACTACACACATTTTTATCTTATTATGTTTAAAAAGAAATAAACAGATCTAAATTAAAATAACTAGAATTGATGGCTATATAAACTTATATGTTGAAAGGAGCAATCACACCTGATCTGATGAACTAGTCAACCATACAGTTAGAATGGTTGGACCCACGTGTTTCTCTTCAGTTGTATGGCCCTCTGT